>JANAVB010032794.1:0-82748 GCA_029216955.1 Iris pallida
AAGGTCATAATGATTACTTGTGTTTGGAAAAATGGGGGCAGGCGGTGATATTTCGCACTAAACATTTGATTTATTTCCCTTTGGCTGGCTACAGACACCTGCACCCACCAACTCAACAATTACTCAACGTCGTGTAAACCAGAGTCCACCTGTATTATTCATTACCACACCCATCTAGCACTAGAGGCGTATTAAAAACAAAGTTAAAAAGATTCAACTTCAAGGACACACTAAGTGAGAGAGATGATCTTACTCAGTGCTACTTGTGCTTCATAATATAGAAGTATGATACATGCCAAGCCAATACTAAGGAATCCTTTATATGAACATAGAAGCCAAGAACAGAGTATATTCCTAGTCCTTCCTATTCCCAAAATGACTGTCCAACTATGTTTCTACCATACTTTTGGACCATTTTGTACAACTCTTTTTCTATAATCCCATCCAAATTCTTACCAATAGCAATTGCAACCTACTATAAGTTGCACAACATTTTCTAAAAAATGCTAAAAAGTACAAGCTTCAGCATTTCCAAGGTCTCCTCTTCACCGGTAATGGGTTAGAAATGAAGATATAAGACGGAAGATATGAAAACAGGAACATTACAAAAGTTTTAACATTAAGAAATGAAATCTCAAAAATCAACCTTCAAATACGGCAGTTAACTAATTTAAACAAACAAATAGTTACCAAAAAATCACATTGTTCAAGATTCTATAAGCAATTCAAAATATAATCTTCAAAAAGTCGAGCTCAAAAGAGATCATTTAGCTGGGAACATCTAAGATGACAACAAGTTGACTAAGTTCTATTGGATCTTACATGAGAACTCAACTCCATAGTTTGAATACGATATTTAAACTAGTCATTTTCCAAAAACACCAATTTTTGCTACTTAACACTTCTACAAAAGAAGTTCGTTTAAAGTAGCAGCCGGACCAAAAATCTTGTCTTAGGCTAAAAGGCTATAAACTTGTTTTGAAGAAGTTCTTCATCTGTTGTTTTTGGGTAAACTATTCACCTCTTTTCCTCCATCGAAAAATGAACATTCAGAAGCGGTAGAGTGAAGCCAAGATGCATACACTATAACACATACAAGATCAGTTGACTAGTAATAACAGCTTTTGTACTGAACGTGTGTATTTCAATAAATAACTTGAATTAATGTTATACCATTGCTCTTCTTAGAATGTTATGCTGTCCACATATAGAGCAGGTCAACATTGGATATGGATCCGTAACTTTTAGGGGGCGTTTGGTACGCGGTATTTTTTTTAATTCCCGGAAAAATTTAAGATGGGACTCTATTACCACGTTTGTTTGGCTTATAAAAAATTTATTTCCGGGAATTATAAATACCCGGGTAAATAGTTTACCCACAAAACATGGGAATTCTATCCCTTGAGAATAAGTGGGTATTTTTTTTTTTGCCCGGGCAAAAAAAAATTGTCTAAATTTTTTTCTTCTTTTTTGATCAATTTTGATTAGTTTTGAACATTTTTTTTCTTTTTTTGTCTTTTTTATCTTTTTTTGTCATTTTTTGTCGTTTTTACCAATTTTTTGTCGTTTTAAGCGATTTTTGTCCTTTTTGTCGCTTTTTGGTCAATTTTTGTCGTTTTAAGCGATTTTTTGTCGTTTTTACCAATTTTTTGTCGTTTTAAGCAATTTTTGTCCTTTTTCTCGCTTTTTTGTCAATTTTTGTCGTTTTAAGCGATTTTTTGTCGTTTTTTAGCTTTTTTTTTGTTGTTTTTGCCGATTTTGAGTCGTTTTTTGTCGCTTTTTGGTCATTTTTACTGATTTTATGTCGTTTTTTGTCATTTTTGCCGTTTTGGTTATTTTTTGTCGTTTTAACCGTTTTTGTCCTTTTTGTCGTTTTTATCGATTATTTTTCGTTTTTGTCGCTTTTTGGTTATTTTTTGTCGTTTTAACCGATTTTTTGTTGTTTTTTAACCGATTTTTTGTCGTTTTTAACCGATTTTTTTTTGTCGTTTTTAACCGATTTTTTGTCAATTTTTGTCGTTTTAACCGATTTTTTGTTGTTTTTTGTCGTTTTTGCCGTATTTTGGTTTTTTGTCGTTTTTACCGATTTTATGTCGTTTTTGTCGTGTTTTGGTTATTTTTGTCGTTTTTACCATTTTTTGTTATTTTTTGTCGTTTATACATTTTTTTTCGCTTTTTGGTCATTTTTGTCGTTTTAACCGATTTTTTGTCGTTTTTCATCGTTTTTGTCGTTTTTTTTTTTATTTTGTCGTTTTTTACCGATTTTTTGTCGTTTTTACCATTTTTTTTTTCGTTTTTACCGATTTTTTGTCGTTTTTACCGGTTTTTTATATTTGTTCATTTTTTTCGTTATTATTATTTTTTTCCCGGAAATATTTATATTGTCACCAAACATGGGAAAGTAATTTTCCAGGGAATTTAATTCCTTGGAATTTGATTCCCGGAAATATAGAATTCCCGGCTATATAGTATTCCGCATACCAAACGCCCCCTTAAGGCATTGGAGCGTTTACATAAATTGGTTTGCTATAAGACAAGATAACAAATTATTTCAGTAAAGCTGTTGAATTATTGCTAGAAATCAATATACAGATAACCACTGTTATCCAATACACTTTCCTTAGATTGTAATAAACGTGATTTTTTTAGCATCTTTTTGTGTCTTCTCTTCTTCAATTTCCTTTAGTAAGAGTTCTTTGAATTTTGAGTGTAATGAACACAAATTCTCTCGTACCATTTTCAATGCCATTATGCTAACTAATCCATTTTCTTCATGAGTACATACAAAATCTCATTCTCAAAGCATATCAATGTTAAGGGATTAAATTTCACGAAAACTAAATCATGCAAACTATACTAAAATTACCCTCAAAATAACAAACTTAATGTTAGTATTATCTTTACAAACCGGAAGCAAAAGATCAAACCTGCTTGGGCATCTCCCTCCGGATGACGGCGAGCTGCGTGTTCCCCTCGGTCTGGTTCCCAAGCTTGTCGAGGAATTGGACGGAGAGCTGCGTGATGTCCCCCTCGACCACCTCACACACGACCTCCTTCGTGTTCAAGTTCCCAAAGTTCACCACCTGAGCGCAAGCATACCCCTCGTCATGGTACCACTTCTGCACCCTGTCCCGAATCCTCTGCAGTAGCCTCGCGCTCACCTTCCCCTGCTTCTTCATCATTTCTACCACCTCCGCATGCACCGGATCAGGCAGTAAGCACGGCCTCGACTTCTCGATCCTCCTCCTGTAGTCCCTCTCCTGGCTCCGGTAGTACTCCAGCTTCTCCCTGTCCGTCATGTCGGGGTCCATCTCCAGCTGCTTAGTCTGCGGAAGGAGACCGACATTGATGCACCGGAACTTCTCGGCAGACTGCCAGGTGGCCTCAGTGAAGGATACAGTGAGGGCGACGGTGCCGTCCGGCTTGGTCTTGGCGTCGAGGTCGACCTTCTCGAACATGCCACAGGAGGCGAGGTTCTCGAGCTCGGCCTGGAGCTGGGACTTGGTGTAGACACCTCCGGGGCGGACGGAGACCATCTCGAAGAAGGAGTCGTTGGTGCCGGCGACGGTGGAGCGGCGGCGGCGGTCGAAGAATAGGAGCTCGGAGACCTTGTAGCGTTTGACGCCGCTGAGCTTGGCGAGCTGGACGACAAGGTTGGCGGGGAGGCCGTGGGAGTCCCATTCGGGGAGTCCGTCTTCCTTCTTCTCCTCCTCCTTGGCGATGGCAACGAGAGGGGAGAAGAATCTGGACCAGAACCCACCAGCATCTCCTCCTCCTCCTCCTCCTCCTCCTCCTCCGCCTCCGCCTCCGCCGGCCCCGCCGCCGCCTAAGTTTCCAATGCCGCCGTCGCCGCCGGAGAAGTGGAAGAGGAGGCCGGCGGATATGGAGGCGGAGGCTACGGCTAGGTTCTTGGCGGACAATAAATTAGGGTTTGAGGGTTTAGGGTTTGGGGATTTGAAAGAGGATTTGGGGGGTAGGGTTTGGGGTTTGGGACGGCGGGAGGAGGAGGAGTTGATATGGGTGGTGGCTATGGGATGGGCGCCCAGAATACGGTGAGAGCAGAATGCCATGGCGACTATGGGGAAGGAGACGGGGGAAGGTGAGGAAGATGGGGAATGGATTGGGATCAGAGTCTACTTATTATGCAAGTCGTTAAGAGTATTTTAAGTAGATTTTTAAATTAGTCCAACTCATACTTGATAATTCATTAACAAACGTTTTCTAAAAGTTTTGGAACTTTTGACTTTGGTAACCTACAAACATATTTATTAGACCTATATTCCATTTTTTGTCATGAAAACTTTTTTTTTAACAAAGCGAATGTTTTTTCGTGACAAAACGAATGTTTCCGTGACAAAAAATGAGATGTAAGTCTAATAAACACAAAACGTGGGATGTAATTATTTATTCATATTAATAAGTGGAACGAAAGTCAAAAATTCTCAAAAGTTTTCTATAAGAATAAAATTATTTATATGTCCATATATAAACAAAAGTTTTTCTACAGTTTTATTTATGATGTCGAAGTCTTGCTTGATGCATGATTCTTGGAGATGTTTTTATGGGTGTGTATTATATAGTGTTAGACTTTGGGCAATAATCAAATAGGATTTGCGAAGTTGCATGAAAAGGAACTTTTTGTAATTGCCTCCACTACTTAATTATATTGGAACTGTATGTAGCAATGTAATATTCAATTTATGCATGTCGTAAGCATTTGTTATAGAAATTTGATTTTGTGAATGGATATTCAGTCGCTTCAGTGGAGAATTTAGTGGATCTATTCTCTGCACTTTCTTGTTATAAGTTTAGTTGGGATATTATTCACCTACTCAGGAAAAAGAGAAGCTCTAATTGCATATATATGTTAAATTCTTTTATGTTCTATCTTTTTGTGTATCGACAATTCCACCACGAGGACATGCTTAGGATGTAATGTCCCGCATCGACACGATGTATTACGTTAAGTCAATTGATTCAAAAAAGTATCAATTCGATTCGGTAATAAATGGATTTGATGAAGTATTAATTGAGTTGATTTCATGTGCAGGCTTTACGCTAAATTTTCTGAGTTCAATATTTTGTCTTATTAGCAATGGAGTCCGCTGAGATTAGAATATCGCCTCGCAACTGTAACACCCAGTTTTCCAGAAGAGGATAATTTTGAAATTTTGTAATTTTAGTCTTTTAATAATGATATTTAAATCATGATATAATTTTTGGTAATTTTTAATCATTTAAAACTATTTTAAATCATGACTTATGATTTTGGTGTTTTGATAGTGTAACCTTGGAAACTGGTTGACCTAGAGCCTAGTCTTGTGATTTGGGTATTTTGTTTATCATTTCTAGTTTGAGGGTATTTTTGTCATTTTTGGGGTTATTTGAATTTATTAGAATTTATTTGAATTTATGAAAATTTTTAGGATTTATTTTGAAATTGTTTGAATGAAGGTTGACTAGGTTGACTTTGACTAGCAATGACCTTGGTAGACTAACCTAGGAGCTAACCCTAGTTGAGTTTGGACTTGGTTAGGTCATGCAACCCTAGTTAGACTAGGGACAACCTATGGTTTAATCATTTGACTCAAGTTAGAATAGTTATGACACAAGCCATGACTTATGGTTGAACCATTAATCAATAACTTAGCCATAGAAGCCCAAAGCCCATTAGCTAATGCCAAACCCTAACCCTAACATTACTTGGCCAGCCACCACACCCACATTGGGAATTCTCCCTATAAATATTCTCCTAGAAATTAGGGCTAGCCTCCTTAGAATTTCTCAAGTTTTGGAAGAGGTGAGCCTCCATCTTCATAAATCCATAGAAATTTCATTTCATCTCCTTTTTTCCCTCAAATCAATTGCATTAGATCCTAATTTTAGTTTTCTTGCTGTTTGTGGTGTTCAACCTTAGCTTTGGGGAAATTTGGAGAAGTTTGCTAGCAAGGAGAAACCCCTCTATTGGAAGTTTTTCTTGTATTTTGTCACACATAGGTAACTTTCATTCTACACCATAGAATTCTAATTTTATTGCATATCTAGGAAGCCCTAGGCCTAACCTAACAGTAGGACTAGCTAACCCTAGAATTCGAGTCCTTTTTGTGTCCTATTTGGACACGTATCAGTGTCATGGTGCAAGTGTTTGATGAAATGCCCCAATGGGCATTTCGATTGATTTTTAGGAATGTAAATGAATAGGAAATTAGGTTTTGATGTCGCTTATGAGTTTCTTGTGTCCTTGTGTAGTTTTCGTGTCGTGCCGAGTCACCACAGACACGTGAACACGCTGACACGCGCGCGCGTGCACGGGCACTGTAGCTGCCCTGCTACTCGGGGTCTGTAGCGCCGCGAACACGACACGTCGACACGTGAGATTTGACACACAGTGAGGGGCACTGTCTGTCACCATGTGTGTCGAGTCTCAGACCCTCTCGTGTCGTGTCGGACACGCACGAGGCAGTGTATTGGTTTTGCACTGAACCGACAGCTGTCGATTTCGAGCACTGATACGCGTGTCGTATCGCACACACGCGTATCGTGGACACGTGTCAGGGTGTCCTAGCCCTAGCCCTAGTCCTAGTCGACACTGGGACACGACCACGAGGTCTGTGTCATGTCGTGTCGTGTGCACGAGCATTGTGAACACGTGCACGATGATTAGTCCTGTTTGCACTGTTTGTGTTTTAAATCTGTTGGACACGTTTGTGTCCTCGTGCTTGGACACAAACACATTGTATGACACGTACACACTAGGTATATACATTACCAACCATTGGTGTTGCATTTTAGCTCGATTTTGTTGATCAATTCTCAATTACCCCTATTTCCTGATACTTTGAATAACAGTCTTCATTTCTGTTTTTCCAGATTTTAGAATGTGAACTTTGAACATCATTTAACCTATTCTACACTGTTAATTGCATGATTTAAAACCTCATTGAAGTGCACCTATATGTGTTCTAAGTGTGTGTCGAATTTGGGGTTGAATTGGTGTTGGTTTGGCTCAAAATCTGAGAATGCAAAGTGTGGACTGGAAACTGGATTTGGGTGACTGTTTTAAACTGAATTTTTGTGAACTGTATTAAATGATTTCCAATGTGTAAAACTGAGATTTTGTGTTCTGTTATGGACTGAATTAAATGGGTTTTCAATGTATAAATCTGGGAGTTTTGATTGGAGAACTGTGGTTGGTTTTGATTTGGTTCCCTTGGTTGACTGAACTGTATTGGAATGGTAATTCCTATTAACCTGAGTATTAACCCCCTACTTCACTGTGTCATAATATTTCACTGATTCCAGATTTCATGTTTAGCCACTGATTTGTATTGCCCACATACCTGATAGCCACTGATTTCCCTACACTCCATGACACATGAGCACAAAACCCTTCACTGATTTCAGGTTTTCCTCCAACTGTTAAATTCCAGATTTCATAATGTGAACCTTGGCAGCTATTTAACCCATGTTAATGCTTCTACTTATTTGTTTTAGATCCTAATATAGTTTTTCTATATGTTTACTAACTATGTGTTGAGTTTGGTTGATTTGTGTATTGAATTGGGATCAATTCTGGGTTTGAATGTCCTGGACTGATAACTAAGATTTGTTGAATGTTGGGACTGAAATCTGGTTTGATATGGACTGTTTAAAGACTGAAAATGTATTCCCTGTTTTCTTCATATTGCCATATACATGTTAGCTACTGATCCCCTTTCACTCACTCACTGTTTTCTGTTCTCAGGTGTACACTGTTCCCAGGTTGACCCCTTGCACACTCACAAACACACACACATGCCATAGCACACGCAGGTTATCACTCACTTCACTCTTGTATTCACACACCCTCTATGAGACACCCACATACCATATCACACATTCATGTGACACTCTCAAGTCACACACACCTTCATGCCTCACTTGACACCTCACTTCACTCATGACACACACACACATTCATTTCCTATCCTCTATGTATGAGTACACATATACATGTATATATATATTGAGATATATATATGTGTATCCTATAATAATGTGTGTGCCTAAATATAAATATATTAGATATAAATATGTTGTGTGATATATACATATAGTTAGCCTATATGTTATGTATTCCTATTAGCTTATATAAATAGGTCAATATGTTTATTCCTATATAGATTATATTAATATAGTAATATGTGTATAGGTGATTTGTAGGTTGGTTAGGCATGGTATAGCCTATAGCCTAGGCTCTTAGCCTATGGATGTGGCTTAAATGCCAGTATAGAGTCTAGATTGGTCTTGTTTAGTCTTGTTAGACCTAGAATAGACTAGTTAGACTAGTATAGACTAGTTTGACTTAGGTTTGACTTGGTTGACCTAGGTTTGACTCTAGGGTTGACCAGAGTTGACCAAGAGTTGACTTTGGTCTAGATTGACCTAGAATCATGTAGAATGCATAGTATGACTTCATTATATCATTTTAGACTTGTTGTGACCTGTGCTGTTCTGATTAGAAGCCAGACACCTCTCCTCGGACAGTACATTTCATCCGGACATTCAGATATAGGCGAGTACATTCTCTGATCATTTCATATCCTGCTTAGAATTATTTTCCTGCATTAAATTACTTTACTTGATACTGTCACGTTGGTCACATGGATTAGTACTATATGGATCCCTTCTTGAGATGTTATCCCTTCAGGGAGCATCGGGTACTACATGTTCTGTGCGTTTTACTTACATGGAGTATCACTATGCTTCATTGGTTATTTGATCACTTGTGACATATACTCTTATGATCACAGAGTTTTCCTTGAATCCTTATCCCATTTATTGGGTTTCCCAGAATCCCCATTTATGGGACTACTATGTACCACCCTTCGGGGGCCGTTACATATAATCATAACATAATCTGGTTGGATCCTTGTGTATTGATTTGGGGGTACGGGGGAGTAGAAGTAGACATGTGAATAATATCCAAGTAGTATCTCATCAGAATTATTCCATAGTGTAGCATTAGAATCATCCTATGCCATTTACATGTTTATATTATACTCTGACTCACTAGCCACCACTACAACAAAAAACCCTTTTAATGACGCTAAAAAGTGTCATTAATGACGAACCATGACGCTTTTTTTTCCACAGCAACCGTTATGAAAACGGGTGTTATAAATATTTTTTAAAAGCGTCATAAAATAACCGTCATGAATAGTTTCTATAAAAGCGTTATGAATAGTTAATATATAGTACACAATTCAGAACAATTTTAAAACGTCATGAATAGATAATATGTATAGGCTCAATGCAGCACATTTATAACACTTTATACTATTCAAATTAGCACATTTATAACACTTTATACTATTCAAATTAGCACATTTATAATGCTCTATACTGCACAGTATATATTACATTCCAAAAACTTAACATTATATATCACCATCTTTATTACATTTTTCAAAATAGAGTACACATCAACATCTTCATTACATTGAATATCCAAATACAGAATGTACCCAAAAAATAGGAATAAATCTATCTTTTGCTAAACAAATTATTAGAAATATTTACTTAAATAGATTATGACCATGGATCTTCTCTCTGCCATCTCTTGAAGATATCGGGAGTCCCAAAGAGAAGTAGTGTCGTAGCTGAGCGACGACTTGGTACTGCTGCAGCCGGCGCCGTCGTGGGAAAGCCTCATCCTCTAGCAATCAACCTGGATTTTACCAAGCCAATAAATTAAAGAAAGTTAACAAGAGTTTGCCTGAAAAGTTGAAGATAAACTGAGCCATAAAACATGCATATGCATAACAAGAAAATCATTCCATGTACAGGTTACTATAAGCTTACTTGAGTGAACCGAAAAATGTTGTCAATAAAGAGAAGCACATCTTGCCCTTCAGCATCTCGAAAATGCTCGGCAACTGTCAACCCAGTTAACCCAACACGAGCACGAGCACCAGGGGGCTCATTCATTTGTCCGTACACAAGAGCACATTTGCTTTCACTCTACAACATGGAAACCGATTCCAAACTTCAGAAGCAAGAATACAACACAACTGATTGAAGAAACACCAAAGTAGCCTAGAACAAGTACCTGTTTTTCTCCAAGCTTAATCACACCACTCTCAAGAATACAACACAACTGATTGAAGAAACACCAAAGTAGCCTAGAACAAGTACCTGTCCCCCCCCCCTCCCTTCTCCCTCAAACTCACTGTGGTAGAACAATGTGAGTTTGATAAGAGAGAAATAAAAAGAACAACCAACTAACACCCCCCTCAAACTCACTAGGATCAACCATCGAGAGTTTACGCAGTAGGAAGGTGTGCCTCTGAACGATATGGGCCTGCAATATGCATTTGAGAGTAACATGCGGTAGTGAAATTGTTCCAAGGAAATATTGCGATCTAACATAGTGACAATCAACCTCAATGTTTTTCATCCGCTCATGAAGCACGATTGCAAATCAGTAGAATTAATGCTCTACTGGGCCAAAGGCCAAGGGTCAATATACACAGCCGGTCGATGGAGTCAAAACTCCCAGGCGATGTGGAACTAAACCATCTGTTTCCAACTGTTGAATCTGTCATCCTCTGAAAATAACACTATGGAGAAGAATGGTTTCTTTCTTAGCTTGCAATGTAGATGCAGAGAAGGTTACCGGAGAATTGAACATTCTATGGGCTGATCATAAACTTCTCCCAACTGTTATAGACTGTAGTCTGGGTCAGATTCGCTTACCTCCTACCACTATTGTTGTGAGGTGTTTCTCCAAAAGACACAAAAATGGCAAAGCAGAAGGGTCTTTCTAAAAAAAGAAGGTTGCAGGTGCTTTTTCTGTAAAATGATAATCATGTAGTCAATAGTTTTGAGGAATTTAGTATGAGACGCAAAACATCTCTAGGAAAAGGCTGAAGATGCCAACCTAACATGCATGATATCACCCTATCTGTGAGATAAGAACTAATTAGGGTAACTGGTAAAAGAGAGGTATAAGGATGCCTTAGCAAAAGAGGTCGGTGTCGGTGAAAAGGAGAGTGGTTGAGAGAGTCAAGTGAACTAAAGTAGGATGCATCAATCAGTTGCTGATTTCCAATCCAAAGAGATTGAAACTTCCCCTGGTGACTCATCATACCCTGCAAACTTAGGATTTTGATCAAGACCATTCCCATTAATGGATGTACAAGTGATGGTCCTATAATAGACCAAAGAGGCGAATCAGAAGAAAAAAGTGACCTAGGTTTCTCTACTTTTTTTTTCCAAAAGAAATGAATGTAATTTGTGGAGAAATGGAAGCAGTAGCAATGAAGGATAAGACGAGAGAAAGTTATCTAAGATGGTCTACAGACTCTAGACATGCAAATAAGACAAATAAGTGCACCATTTAGGAGTGATAAGTTAAAGATGCTATGGAACTAGAGGTGGACCTAATTGAACTTGCATAAGGGCTGTGAAAAAGGACAAATAATATGGCCCCTCAACAGAGCAAAGTGGAAGGGAAGGATCCATCTAGCTGAGACAAAAGAAGTTATGGGATGAACATTTTGTTGTCGTTATTACATGTTCTCAATAAGCCCTGGCAGAGCTAATCCAATATGGCCAATAATGATTTAAAACCTTTATTAAGGCATAGCATCATTATCTGGATGCTTGCTAGATTTGGGTCATGCCAAAAACCAAATCAATGGAAAGTAATGTGCTTACTTTACTGTTTGGGCTAATCATCAATATAGCGCAGTACCATACTTGGCAACATGTCCTCTTAGCATAAAATTTGTAAATTATATTTGGAAATAACTAAAAGAAAAATATATAATCTACCTATCAACATAAAGCTAAAGTTATTTAAGCATGTTATTGTGTCTCCAAAAGCCATACAGAAGATTCAAGATAAAAAGATCTACCTGTACCAAAACTTTCTTCACCACAAACTGAACAAAGCCCAGCATCCATCAAGTTTCCAAAAAAATTCCAGCCAGTAGGTACCTATGAAAAGTCAATCCTAATATCAGTCCTGTAGAAAAATTAAATTAGAAGAAAAACTTTTTCCAATTAATGGATACCTCAAAAAATTTCAAGTTTAGGTTCTTTGCCACAACATCAAGCGCAGCTGATGTTGGCATGCTCCTGCAACATGGTGAAAGACAATTAACCATCTAAACGGGATATGATTGTTCTTTGAACCACAAAAGAAAAGGTGGGATATACCATGATAGAAGAATACCAAGGTGGGATATACCATGCCGAACATCTCGGAGGAGCCGGCCTGGTAGTAGGGGGAGCGGGGGTGGAACGGGGTGGTCTCGGACTGCGGGGGAGGGGTGGACCCGAACATCTCGGAGGAGCCGGCCTGGTAGTAGCGATGGAGGGCTTGTGCCTGGTCGCGAACTTGACGGCCTCGAGGGGGCGGAGGGAGCCGGTGGCGACGACGTCGGCAGTGTAGTCGGGGATCTCGAAGGAGACGACGACGTGGGACTGGGCGGCGAGGTTGTAGACCTCGTCGGGGAGGAGGGAGTCGACCCAGCGGCGGAGGGAGGAGGCGTCGGAGAGGTCGGCGTAGTGGAGCTTCATGCGGGCCTTGCCGAGGTTGTGGGGGTCGACGTAGAGGTGGTCGAGGCAGGCGATGTTGAAGTTGGAGGAGCGGCGGATGAGGTTAGGGTTTGGGAAAATTAGAGTTTAGGAAAATTTTAGGGTTCAAGAAGAGAAGGGAAGAGGGGGAGGAGGGAAGCTCTGAAAAAGATCGGGTGTGAAGGGTTTTGTTGGAAGTTTATTAATTACAAGTTTGCCACCGCTCTAAAATATTAATAACGCTTTGTTGTATAAACGTTATAAAAAGCCCAGAATTAGCCCAAACCGTCATAGAAAATAAGGTATTTCGAACTTTGATAACGCTTAGGTATCAGGCGTCATTAATACGTATTATCGAGCGTCATTAAAAGGGTTTTTTGTTGTAGTGCACTGTTAGTTCTTTACTTATAGTAGATATTTCTATTACAGTTCTCTCTCTCTCTGTTTACATACTGCATTTTCTTCAGTATCTATATCTTACTTTACTGCATGATTATATTTTCTAACCTGCTATGAACTGTTGAGATGTATTGTGCTCGCTCCTGTCCTGACTGAACCTGTTGAAAATATTACAGAGGATGAGGAGGAGGCCTGTGTGGATACCTTCTGCAGGACAGCTCTAGCTGACGACTTCACCCTACTGCTTAGACTAGCTTAGTTAGGCTTTATCTTGCTTATGTTGTCTTGAGACTAGTAGTTAGACTTTATTCCTGTCCTTGGGATCTAGGTTGTATATTCTTTCATATTCAGTAGCTGAGACCTTGTACTCTGGATATCTGCTGAGATGTTATCTTAGACTATTTGATCATCTGTATTTTCCTTGAGTTCTATATCATATCGTGCTTCTTCTTCCTTAGTTGTGATTGAGTTTATTTTCTGCTATGTCACCCCCATTCGGAGAGTATAAACTGCTTAGCTTATATTGTTAGACGTTGTGACCTAGGACAGCGTTCTACCGCCGACACTGCGGCGTAGGCTGGGCGTTGTTACGCTCTCGTACCCTCACAGTGGGTGCGGATCGTGACACATTTTTAGTGGTGGCCCATGCAGGTCAAGTTTATGTAGTGGTATTCGAACTAGAGTATCACTACAGCCTGCAGTAGGATTAGAATATATTTTGAAGGTACTCAATCACAGTTAGGATTCCTCGAGAGATTCCTGGGACGACCCTTGAGAATCTTATTTAAACTTCAATTTGAATCATTTCCCTTGTTTTGTTGCTCTCACTCCTTGATTATTGAATTTGATTTTGTTGGATCGTTGTTGATTTTGTTTTTCTTATCGAGATGAATTTTAAGGCCCGAGTTACGATATTTTTTTGATAACATAAGTTGACAGGAATACAGGGATGGTAAAACGTCTACTTGATTATGGAACTTGTAGTTTATCGCAGCCATATTGGCTGGTGTGACGGAAACATAGAGACCTAACTTCGGATGTACGTATCTTGGTTATGAGATTTGGAATTTCTCGCAGCTATACTAGTCGGCATAGCGAGATTTCCAGACGACATGATTGTAGAGGTGCATACCCAGTTATGGAATCTATCGTTTATCGCAGCCTTGCTTACTGGCATGGCGAGGACTCTGAGTAACATGATTTTGGACAGATGCATATGATTATCAGATTATATCTTGAGAAGGTTTTTAAACATATCATCCCTATCGTACCATTCTGTTGTATAAATTGTACCCCATCATCAAATAACTTAGGAGTAGGAGTATAAGTAGGAGTAGCTTAGCTGTTATTATAACCTTGTGTAACTTCTTGCTATAAATTCTTCCTAATACAATGAATCGGTGATTTTTGCTAGACCTTGACTTAGATTTGATATTGTAACTCTGGTTTCAAAATGGTTCTTCCTTTTAAACAGATAAGCAGAACAGATTTATCATTATTTTCTTCTTGTCATTATTTCTTGTATTATAATATATATATATATATATATATATATATATATATATATATATATATATATATATATATATATATATAGTGGACACATATGCTTGCCTGACACGTATGCATGTTACACTTGATTACCAACCTATCTAAATGCATATTAATATGTTGATGTTAATTTCTCAAAATCCTAATAATTCTAATATAGGACGGTATCAGTGACTAGTTCTCTGTTTTCCAGATTAAATTCGTAAATTAAATTTAAATTTCATGTTATTAGTTGTTGTTTACATCACTGCACATGTATGTTATATACAAGGTTTCAAGTTTTAAAGAAATTGGTTGAGTTTTGTATTTGAATTTGTCAAACCTGAGACTGTGTACATATTAACCCTTTAAGTCTGAATTCTAAGTGATTAGTCAATGTGCAGTTTTCTTTAATAGTAATGTTTGAGCCGTATACATTGTTGTGTGTAGGTGTATAATGTTAGGTTTCATACTCTTGCATGTTAGGTTGTGGTAAACATTGAGTTAGTTTTGATGTTCGAATTTCTCCAAAATTTTGAAAACTGAATACATGTTAACATTTTTTTTTATTGCTTACAAATGTGTAGTTCAATTTCAGATTTAATATGTAATGTTGAACTAAACTGAATAATTGGACCCTTCATTTTAAGTTTTAACCCATGTACACTTGACACTCTACACTAATGTTCACAACTGCCATGAAAACCTAACCCTTCATCTCTATGTTATGTTCATATAGCTATATAGATATATATACAGATTTGTAAACATGTTATAATGTATGTAGAAGCATAATTAAATCTCTACCTCTCTATACATATAGATATACATATATGTGGTTAGCCATGCATGTTATGAGTAAATAGCTTGTGCCTTGTAGACTGCTTAACCAATATGCCATGAATAGTGTAACTTGATAGCTATAGTTGAGACATAGATCCTCTTATACACTTTCATGTATAATTCACACAAACCACATAACCCTTACATAATGCTAGTTTTTTTTCCTCTCTAACACACTCTCTACATATATATCGTGATTGGATTTCAATGCTATTAACTTTCGTTCCTTAAACTTTTGATTGTGATTTTTTTATGCTACCCCTTTATATATTTTATTTTATTTTTGATAATTACCAGTTTTCAGATAGGATGGTAGACTGCCGTACAGTCTTGATGATTGTTGTTTTTTATCCTTTCAGTATGGCACCCATGACCCGAGCCCGTCGCCTGAGAGCAGCTGCAGCTACTGAGAGTGTGCTTCCACCTCCTACTGTTCAGGAGGTAGTGATCCCTCTATCTGATCAGGGGGTGGTGGCACCTCCTGCCATTGAGGAGATGGTGGTAGCCTCGCCAGAGAGTCTTCCTTCATCTCCTGTCGTTCAGGAGAGAGCTGCAGATTTGCCTGAGACCGAGAGCTTTTCCCTACCCCTTGGGATGGTACTCCATACTGTACCACCCGGAGGTTTGTTACTTGACGCAGTCCAGGTGTTTGGATATTTCCAAGAAAGGCTGTTGGAGTCACAGAGAGTTCATGATGAGGCCATGAGGGAGCAAATCCAGAGGTTGCTACGTCTGCGGGACACTATGCTTCCAGGAGGAGAGCTTAGCTCCAAGAGGGCGAGGAGCAGTACCCAGTCCTACCCAGAGTTTGAGGAGTACCCATATATTCAGCCTATATCATCATACCCAGCCCAGTCTCCTGTCCAGCAGAGGCCAGCTGAGCCAGAGCCTATCTGTGTCTACTGTAAGAAGTCTAGACACAAGTGGAACTCCTGTAGAAAGAGACTAGGATTGTACCTATTCTATGGGTCAGCTGCGCACTGGGTGCAGCACTGTCCTGATATACCTGCCCCAACCAGGGCCCTACTTCCAGGAGGGAGTTCTAGTTCTCAGACCTAGCTGGAGGTGAGTTTTGACCTAACCTTAGTATTCCTTTTTTAGAATATTTGATGCATCCCTTGCTTGTATATTTTGATACCTTGTGATTGCCTAGTACTGTAGCATAGTTGGTGTAACTAGATGAGATCCCAGACTAATAATACATGCCATGACCCCATAGGTTATACTTTTCAACTGTATGATTTAAATAGGTATCTGAGACTATGATTGCTGGGGGCTTAACCGAGAAGGGGTGCGATCACCTTTAATTTCGAGGACGAAATTTTTATAAGGTGGGTAGGATTGTAACACCCAGTTTTCCAGAAGAGGATAATTTTGAAATTTTGTAATTTTAGTCTATTAATAATGATATTTAAATCATGATATAATTTTTGGTGATTTTTAATCATTTAAAACTATTTTAAATCATGACTTATGATTTTGGTGTTTTGATAGTGTAACCTTGGAAACTGGTTGACCTAGAGCCTAGTCTTGTGATTTGGGTATTTTGTTTATCATTTCTAGTTTGAGTGTATTTTTATCATTTTTGGGGTTATTTGAATTTATTAGAATTTATGGAATTTTTTAGGATTTATTTTGGAATTGTTTGAATGAAGGTTGACTAGGTTGACTAGCAATAACCTTGGTAGACTAACCTAGGAGCTAACCCTAGTTGAGTTTGGACTTGGCTAGGTCATGCAACCCTAGTTAGACTAGGGAGAACCTATGGTTTAGTCATTTGACTCAAGTTAGAATAGTTATGACACAAGCCATGACTTATGGTTGAACCATTAATCAATAACTTAGCCATAGAAGCCCAAAGCCCATTAGCTAATGCCAAACCCTAACCCTAACATTACTTGGCCAGCCACCACACCCACATTGGGAATCCCCCCTATAAATATTCTCCTAGAAATTAGGGCTAGCCTCTTTAGAATTTCTCAAGTTTTGGAAGATGTGAGCCTCCATCTTCATAAATCCATAGAAATTTCATTTCATCTCCTTTTTCCCTCAAATCAATTGCATTAGATCCTAATTTTAGTTTTCTTGCTGTTTGTGGTGTTCAACCTCAGCTTTGGGGAAATTTGGAGAAGTTTGCTAGCAAGGAGAAACCCCTCAATTGGAAGTTTTTCTTGCATTTTGTCACACATAGGTAACTTTCATTCTACACCATAGAATTCTAATTTTATTGCATATCTAGGAAGCCCTAGGCCTAACCTAACAGTAGGACTAGCTAACCCTAGAACTCGAGTCCTTTTCGTGTCCTATTTGGACACGTATCAGTGTCATGGTGCAAGTGTTTGATGAAATGCCCCAATGGACATTTCAATTGATTTTTAGGAATGTAAAAGAATAGGAAATTAGGTTTTGATGTCGCTTATGAGTTTTTTGTGTCCTTGTGTGGTTTTCGTGTCGTGTCGAGTCACCACAGACACGTGAACATGCTGACACGCGTGCGCGTGCACGGGCACTGTAGCTGTCCTGCTACTCGGGGTCTGTAGCATCGCGGACACGACACGTCGACACGTGAGATTTGACACACAGTGAGGGGCACTGTTTGTCACCATGTGTGTCGAGTCTCAGACCCTCTCGTGTCGTGTCGGACACGCACGAGGCAGTGCATTGGTTTTGCACTGAACCGACGGCTGTCGATTTCAAGCACTGATACGCGTGTCGTATCGCGCACACGCGTATCGTAGACACGTGTCAGGGTGTCCTAGCCCTAGCCCTAGTCCTAGTCGACATTGGGACACGACTGTGTCGTGTGGTGTGCACGAGCACTGTGAACACGTGCACGATGATTAGTCATGTTTGCACTGTTTGTGTTTTAAATCTGTTAGACACGTTTGTGTCCTCGTGCTTGGACACAAACACATTGTATGACACGTACACACTAGGTATATACATTACCAACCATTGGTGTTGCATTTTAGCTCGATTTTGTTGATCAATTCTCAATTACCCCTATTTCCTGATACTTTGAATAACAGTCTTCATTTCTGTTTTTCCAGATTTTAGAATGTGAACTTTGAACATCATTTAACCTATTCTACACTATTAATTGCATGATTTAAAACCTCATTGAAGTGCACCTATATGTGTTCTAAGTGTGTGTCGAATTTGGGGTTGAATTGGTGTTGGTTTGGCTCAAAATCTGAGAATGCAAAGTGTGGACTGGAAACTGGATTTGGGTGACTGTTTTAAACTGAATTTTTGTGAACTGTATTAAATGATTTCCAATGTGTAAAATTGAGATTTTGTGTTCTGTTATGGACTGAATTAAATGGGTTTTCAATGTATAAATCTGGGAGTTTTGATTGGAGAACTGTGGTTGGTTTTGATTTGGTTCCCCATGGTTGACTGAACTGTATTGGAATGGTAATTCCTATTAACCTGAGTATTAACCCCCCACTTCACTGTGTCATAATATTTCACTGATTCCAGATTTCATGTTTAGCCACTGAATTGTATTGCCCACATACCTGATAGCCACTGATTTCCCTACACTCTATGACACATGAGCACAAAACCCTTCACTGATTTCAGGTTTTCCTCCAACTGTTAAATTCCAGATTTCATAATGTGAACCTTGGCAGCTATTTAACCCATGTTAATGCTTCTACTTATGTGTTTTAGATCCTAATATAGTTTTTCTATATGTTTACTAACTATGTGTTGAGTTTGGGTTGATTTGTGTATTGAATTGGGATCAATTCTGGGTTTGAATGTCCTGGACTGATAACTAAGATTTGTTGAATGTTGGGACTGAAATCTGGTTTGATATGGACTGTTTGAAGACTGAAAATGTATTCCATGTTTTCTTCCTATTGCCATATACATGTTAGCTACTGATCCCCTTTCACTCACTCACTGTTTTCTGTTCTCAGGTGTACAGTGTTCCCAGGTTGACCCCTTGCACACTCACACACACACACATATGCCATAGAACACACAGGTTATCACTCACTTCACTCTTGTATTCACACACCCTCTATGAGACACCCACGTACCATATCACACATTCATGTGACACTCTCAAGTCACACACACCTTCATGCCTCACTTGACACCTCACTTCACTCATGACACACACACATTCATTTCCTATCCTCTATGTATGAGTACACATATACATGTATATATATATATTGAGATATATATATGTGTATCCTATAATAATGTGTGTGCCTAAATATAAATATATTAGATATAAATATATTGTGTGATATATACATATAGTTAGCCTATATGTTATGTATTCCTATTAGCTTATATAAATAGGTCAATATGTGTATTCCTATATAGATTATATTAATATAGTAATATGTGTATAGGTGATTTGTAGGTTGGTTAGGCATGGTATAGCCTATAGCCTAGGCTCTTAGCCTATGGATGTGGCTTAAATGCCAATATAGAGTCTAGATTGGTCTTGTTTAGTCTTGTTAGACCTAGAATAGACTAGTTAGACTAGTATGGACTAGTTTGACTTAGGTTTGACTTGGTTGACCTAGGTTTGACTCTAGGGTTGACCAGAGTTGACCAAGAGTTGACTTTGGTCTAGATTGACCTAGAATCATATAGAATGCATAGTAGGACTTCATTATATCATTTTAGACTTCAATATAGGACTTAGATGTAGTCCTAGGAGTACACTTTTGTTTAATCTGGGTCCTAAGTGCCAATGGAGCGAGTGGTAATGCGTTGACTCCGTTGACGGGCTGACGACGGTTATCGGTTCTCTGAAGGTGTAGATTGCTCTGGGTGCTGGAGCTGGCTGAGAGGAGGAAGACGTTGAGTGTCTGTATCTGCCTCTCTGGTGATATCTGTCTGGATTGTTCGTATATGTCTCTGTTGTGTGTGTCAGAAGGAAATGGTCCTTCTATTTATAGCTGGGCAGGTTGGCTGCTCATGCGCGCATATGTAGGATGCGCCGGTGCGTGGGGACGCCACGTGGAGATTGCTGATGGAGGCGCATGGATGATGTGCCCTACTCGCGGGGTTGAATTCTTCATACTGCTGTTGTGAGCCGGCACGTAGCAAAGGAGAAGATCTTTCTGTTGCTGAGATCTTGGATGAGTTGAGTCAAAGGACACATGTCGTCGACCCATGGCTCGGAGATCTCTGATTTGGTGGGGGGATGATTTGGTGGGATGCGCCTTGGATTGGGCGCATGATGAGATTTTGGCTCGTGACCTTTAGGAGTCACGAGCCGTTCTGGGCGCATGGCTTTTGAGGCGCATGCGAGCGACTTTTCTTCTGTCTTTCGGGATCAGAGATCAGTCTGGGGCGCATGGCTTTTGAGGCGCATGCAAAGCTTCAACTGGAGACTCTTCTTCTGTCTTTAGGGATCAGTGAAGGGTCTGAGGCGTATGGCTTTTGAGGCGCATGCAGGTTTGGGCGCATGGCCGCTGAGGCGCATGCGGGTGGTCGAGTGGCCACGTGGCAGTAGCCGTCGGGATAGAGTCATGATGACGCTGACGTTGTGGACGCTTCGTTTTCTGCAAAAGCTGTCAACCGTTCAGGCTTGGGGAGGCGTGCTGCCAACTCTGTCAGTTCAGCATTTAATGTTGGTGACATTCGATGGACAGCTGAGGGGGCGCGTCGGTTGACGTTCCACTAGGCGTATGGGGACGTATGGGGGCGCATCCCCTGTGATACGCTCGGTACAGGGCGCATCTGTTTGATGTTTGAAGAGGTGTGATGCGCTGTCCAGCCGGCACATCCGACACGTCTTTGATGATGCGGCTGTTTCGCTTCTCGAGTGCTTTTAATAGCCGTTTGGCTGAAGTCGAGGCGTCTGGTTCATCCATTTAATGTGAGTTCATTGCACGGAATTCGGAGAGCCATCCACTTGGCACATGGGTTTGATCTGGCCGGCCTATAAATAGTGGCATGGAGAGAAGGTTGGCCTCTCATTCCCTCACGTCTTTCCAATATGAACTCGGGTTCTCGGGTGCATTCTGTTGACGAAGTGCTCCCGAGGGTGAAGATGTGACGCCATGTTGTCATTGATGCTCTTGAAGGTGACTGTTACATCCAAAAGACGGAGTCGAGGGCTTCTGAGGCAGGCGGAAGGTGCCTGTTGCATCCAAAGATAGGGATGCTCGGGCCTCGTCTCCGTTGTTCCGGAAGAGCCGTAGATCGGAATGGCGGTGCTAGGCTCTCTCTTTCTTTAAAGTGGGTGTCGCCCACTCTGATTGTGTTGAAAGCTGCCTTTCGCTGTGATTTCGATCACGGTCTTCCTTGGCCTTTGGAGGCTCTTTCGAAGCCTCCCCTGGCCACAGATTTGCGGTGCTCTTCTCTTCCTTGGTTCCAGCCAGAGGGTTAAATGCTTTGTGTATCGAAGCATTTATCAGGTGAGCCTGGCTGGAAGAGCGGCACACTCCTGCTCGGCCAGGTGAGCCTGGTTGGAAGAGTGGCACATAACTGGGCTGCTGAAGGGATGCACATAACTGAGCTGGATGCACATAACTGAGCTGCTGAAGAGATGGCGGGATGCGCCTGGATGGAGGCGTATAGTATCTGCTGCGCCTCACTGGTGGCGCATGGTGACTGCTGCGCCTATTTGGAGACGCATGGTGGCCGCTGCGCCTATCTGAAGGCGCATGGTGGCCGCTGGCTGTAGACTTAGGATCTTTCCTTTGTAGAAATTCTCCTTTGTACAACCTTTTCTAGACATGTAATAGACTTTTATATATAAAATGAAAAGTCCTTCTTCAAATGTCTATACTTATTGACTTTGCTGTGAAGTGTTCTGTGCGAGTTCTGGCGCATGTAGTGTCTGGCGCATGGTCTTTCTGGTTGTGAAATTCCATGCTTCTACAAGACCCCCTTCAAAGTTTTCAAAACTTTTGAATAAGTTTTGGAATACTTTGAATAAGAAGCATGGCGATCAGGGCACATGACTGTTGGGGCGCATGCCTGTTCAGCCGCATGCTCTTCTTAATTAATGAATTTGATAATGCATCGGTAACCGAAAAGATTAATGATGATCTTTTGGTTTTATCTGCTGTTATCTTCACAAGACCCGAGGCGACGGCTGAGATCACTCGTCATCGGTTCACGCGTGCGACCACGGCCTATAAATAGGTGAGAGGTGGAGAGAGAGAGAGTTCTTCTACTCTGTGCCTTTGCCTCCTTTAGAGTTCTTCTGAAAACCCTAATTTCTTCCTCTCTGTTAGAATGGCTCCCAAGACTCCTCGCGGCGGTGCCGGCAAAGGAAAGGGGAAGGAGAAGGAGCTGGTAGAGGCTGTCGTGAGTGACATTCCTCGTCGAAGGGGTATACAAAATGCTGCAGAAGGGTGTATCTACTGTGATGGATGCCAATGGGAGCTTTGCGACGGCAAGAACTCTGGCAATGACCTGTATCGAGCTGATCCGCATTCACCAAGGCCACGACCATATGGCCGAAATTCTGGAGGCTTCGGTGATCGAGTTGGATGAGCGGCTCGCGGAACTTCAGCGCATCCAGCGAAACGACCTCTCCGTCCTGATAGATGCGGAGAAGGGGAAGCTGATTGTCGAGATCGAGTCTTCATACCAGGCCACTGTGGGCATTTGGGAGCGCGAGGTGGCTGAGACTGAGGCTGCGGTAGAGCAGTTGTCTCAGTCCATGAAGACGACGGTGGAAACTCGAGCTGCATTGGATGCTAATATTGCGGAGATCGACACCCAGATGCGCCGCCTTGAGGACCAACGGGCCCGACTCCAGCTAGACGTCGAGCGTGTCCGGGCTGAACATGCAACATTCCAGAAGGAAGAAGCGACTTTTACTCAACGGACTCTTACCTTGGCGCAGCAGCGACAACAGCTTGATGCGAAGCATGAGAGCAATACTTCCGCTGGGGCTGTTGAATTGATGCGTCAAGAAGCTGAGCGACGAGTCCTGGCGACTGTGGAGGCCCGTACAGCCGACCTAAAGCTTCGAGTCAGGGAGCTCTCAGCCCATCCTGGGGAGGTTCAGGGACTGTAGTTTTTCCCCTTTTTTATGCTCTTTTGCAACCCTTTGCTGAGGGATAATGTAGCCTTTTGTACTCTCTATTTCAGAAAATAAAGAAGTACGCAACTTTTTGTGATGTGTTCATTTTTTGTTATTATGAACTTGATGATTTGTGTGGACCTATTATCTTTTGCGCACCTTGGTTTTTAGGCACAGATAATAAGTTTGAAGGAACCAACATGTTTGCTCAGAGGTGATGTGGACATGGCAATCATTGGGTTCAAATGATAGAATCATCCTACTCAGAGGTGTGATGGACGTGGTAGGAATGATCCTGGGGGATACGCTGAACAACTCAGAGGTGATGTGGACGTGGAAGTTCGGCGATCAATGTACGACAATGCAGGGGTTGTTTGTACGAGATGTTTACTCAGAGGTAATGTGGACGTGGTAAACATGAAGGGTAGCGTCGGCTTACGTAGCATAAGAGTCCGCTTTGTAGGGTGTAGAGGAACAACTCAGAGGTAATGTGGACGTGGTTGTCTTTCTACTGAAGAAAGCCACGGAACAGCTGGGTTCCAGAAGCGGATGAGTTTGTGGAAGAAGATTGTTTGTGAGTCCCGATGATCGGGCCCTCAGATCCCCTTTGGGGAAGTACATGTCTGAAGGATGTCAAGAATAGTACTCTTTAGAAACTTGCCGTTGATCGGCATCATAAATAAGTCCCCATTGGGTTTGGCGAGGCGGTAAGCACCGTTGGAGTATACCGTCTCTATGATGAAAGGTCCTTCCCACTTGGGCTCGAACTTTCCTGGTGTCTTGTGAGTTAACACCATTGGCCTTCTGACTGCTAAAACCAGGTCGCCAACTTGGAAAGTCCTCTGTTTGACCTTCTTGTTGAAAGCCTGTGATATACGGGCTTGGTAAAGTTCGATGCGTTGTTGAGCTAGGAGACGCTTCTCATCGAGTGCCTCCAGTTCCCGCAGACGACGACGTTGATTGTCTTCTTCTGTGAGTTTGTTTGTTATTGCCACGCGGAGTGAGGGTATCTGGATCTCGAGAGGCAGTACCGCTTCGCTCCCGTAGACCAGAGAGAATGGTGTGTTGCCTGTCGGGGTCCGTACCGTTGTGCGGTAGGCCCAAAGGCATTCGCCAAGCTTTTCATCCCAGTCGCATTTATTGGATGACACGACCTTTTTGAGTAGCCTGACGATGGTTTTGTTGAACGCCTCTGCTAACCCGTTTGCTGCCGGATTATAGGCGGTGGATGCCACATTTTGAATGCGGTTCTTGTCACAGAACCTGCTAAAAATGTGGCTGATAAACTGAGGACCGTTATCATGAATGATCCGCCGGGGTACTCCGAAACGGTAAATGACATGGTGTTTGATAAAGCTGACCACCCTGGAGCTCTTTACTTCCGCCAGTGGGACTGCTTCTGCACATTTGGAGAAGTAATCGGTGATGGCCAGGATGAAGCGGTGTCCTCTTGATGAAGGAGGGGTGATAGGTCCCACAATATCCATGCCCCAGGCTTCGAAGGGCCAGGAGACGACTGTAGGATGTAGTGGTTCAGACGGTGTATGTATGAAGTCAGCATGGAGTTGGCATGCGTGACACTTTTTAGCATATTCAACAGCGTCGGCGGCCATGGTTGGCCAGTAGTAGCCCATACGTCGCAGTCGATCCTGCAACTTAGGACCGGGTTGATGAGCCCCGCAAGTTCCGTCATGAGCTTCTCGGAGGGCTTCGGCTTCTTCTTCGTTGGACAGGCATCGAAGGAGGAGCCCATCGAAGGAACGTCGGTACAGCATTTTAGTAGCTGTGTCGTAGTAGAATCGAAGAGAGCGTCTCCTGACTGAGACGGCTTCCTTCGGGTCCTCTGGAAGAATTCCGTAGACAGCAAAGTCGATGAACGGGAACCTCCAGTCTCGGACATTAACACCAGTGTTCGTCGGCATGGCGTGGGCCACTTGCAAGCACAGGTTGTTTCTGGGACAAATCAAGTCTCGGCCTGTTACCGTGACATAGTGTTGAGTCCCAAAGGGCGCTGCCAATGAGGCTGCGAGGCCAGCCAGAGCGTCAGCCTCCAAGTTTTGTAGACGAGGCAGATGTTCGATGAAGAACCCGGTGAAGGTTGAAATGATGTTCAATGCAACTTCATGGTAAGGGATCAGATCTTCATGGCGAACCTCGTACTGCCCTCGAATCTGGTTCACGACGAGTTTTGAGTCACCGTAGGCTTCCAGATGGTCCACCCCCAGCTGTTGTGCGAGTTGGAGTCCCATGACGAGTGCGTTGTACTCGACAACATTGTTGGAGCACGGCTTTGAGAGTGAATAAGCACGCTGGATGACCAACTGATCGGGGGAGAGTAAGACTACCCCCACTCCTGCGATGATTTGGCCTTTGGAGCCTGTTCTCGAAGCGCCATCGAAGAACATCCGCCAAACGGAGCTTCCTTCGGTGACGTTGGATTCTTGGACCTCATCCGGGATGTCTTCATAGAGTTTTGAGGATTTTGGGATGGGGTGTGTAGCTAAAAAGTCAGCCAGAGCTTGACCTTTAACAGTTTTTTGCGGGACAAACACCATATTATATGGTGTTAGCAAAATCGCCCATGTGGCTAGCCGGGAGTTTAATGATCCTGGCTTCGTCATGAGGACTCTGAGTGGATTGACTCGGGAAATGACATGAATTGTCTGGCCCGAGACATAATGACGAGTCTTCTGGATGGCAAACACCAAGGCCAAGCACTCCTTTTCAACGGGGTTGTACCGGTGTTCGGCCCCGATGAGCGTTCGACTGAGGTAGTAGATTGCTTGCTCATAGTCTGTATCGCTGTTTTGAGCCAGCAGAGCGCCAAGGGAATGATCCATGGCACGGACGTAGAGAAGAAATGGTTTGCCCGCGACAGGTGCCACCAGGACTGGTGGGCTCGTCAAGTAGGCTTTGATGTCGTCGAAAGCCTTTTGGCACTCCTCTGTCCAGACATAAGAGACTCCCTTCTTCATGAGCTGAGTAAAGGGTTGACATTTACCGGAGAGGTTCGCTATGAACTTCCGGATGTATGCCAGACGTCCCTGTAAGCCTCGAAGTTCTCGAAGATTCTTCGGAGGGTCCATGTTGAGGATGGCTTTGGTCTTCTCGGGATCAACATGAATGCCTTTCGTCGTGATGACAAAGCCCAAGAATTTGCCGCTAGAAACCCCCAGGAAGGATTTAGCGGGGTTCATTTTGAGTTGATGTGCCCGCATGAGATCGAATACTGTCTTCAAATCCTGTAGGTGATCTCCTTTGAGGCGGCTCTTGACTGCGATGTCGTCAACATAGCATTCGACTGTTTTGCGAAGATATTGATGGAAGATGGTGCTCATAGCTCGTTGGTATGTTGTACCGGCAATTTTCAAGCCGAAGGGCATTACTGTGTAGCAGAAAACACCCTTTGGAGTCCTGAATGACGGGTGTTTCGCGTCATCGGGG
Source organism: Iris pallida (assembly GCA_029216955.1). NCBI lineage: Eukaryota > Viridiplantae > Streptophyta > Magnoliopsida > Asparagales > Iridaceae > Iris > Iris pallida. The sequence goes on from JANAVB010032794.1 coordinate 26,798, forward strand.
AACATCTTGATTTGATTGTAGCCTGAATACCCATCCATGAAGGACATGCGTTCAAAGCCACATGTGTTGTCGATCATCACATCGGTGATCGGAAGCGGGAATTCGTCCTTCGGGCAAGCAGAATTGAGGTCCCTGAAGTCGATACAGACTCGTATCTTCCCGTTCTTCTTGGTGCTTGAGCAGCATGTCTTGTTGGGTGAAAGTTATGTTTAGGATAACTTCCTCCGCACAATGACAGTGCGCACAAGTAGTTGGGAGGTCTTCAGGCTGCTTGACCTGACTGAGAAAGGATTCAGCGTCCTTCAGAGCTTCGCAGAGAGCTTCTCGGGAGTCTTTGGAAAGACGCAGGAGCTCAAATAAAGACTAGCGCGCAGGAGTACTGGCTAGTTGTGCCAGAATGTCAAAGTTGTAGGGCTTGGCTAGCCCCGAAGCATTCTCCTTCTGTAGAGGTCTGTCGAAACGAGCCTCCACCTGCTTCTGCTTATTGGCTGCTGAGGGTTTAGACGGACCCTCCTCAGGGATTGTGCCAGGAGGCACCACCTCGGCGGCAGCTTCGCCGGGCTGAGCGTTCTGTTGTGCACGCGTCTGCACTGGAAGTGCCTCTTCTGTTGACGAAGAGACCGTACGGTAAGACTTGATCTTCCTGTCTTTTGATTTGGAGGTAGAGCGTACCTCCGGTTGAGTCACCTCGGAGACGAGGTCGGGGTGAACCCAGAGGACCTCTCCTCGAGATGTGGTGAGTGGGATGAGTCCACTCACGTTGTCACGGGTAGGTGGCAAGTTCACCACCTCCATTGTCGCCTTAGGGATGGGGATGACGCCATCTTGTGTGGTGGTCGGCGGCAAGGTGTCGAACTGAAGTGACACCACATTGGCTGACACCGTCTTCTCTTCATAGTCGACGGAGATTACATCGACATTGATCATGCGCTGGATGTAATTCTTGAGGACGTAGCAGTCCTTGGTCGGGTGTCCGACAAACCGATGGTAGTGACAGTACCTCGGGTTGTCCACTTTCCCAACTTCATCGGGCCGCTTCGGGTCCGGAAGCTTGATCTTGTCACCCTGCTTCAGTATTTCGAAGAGTTGCAGGGTGTCTTCATCATTGAATGAATACACCTCCTTAGGTCTCGGTGCCAGTGGAGGCTTCTGAGTAGGCGCAGATGCGCCCTTCGAGGCATTAACAGTCAATGCCTGTTTCCCCTTTGCTTCTCGCCCGGTGTTGTTGGCTGCTGACCTTTTTCCCTTATCATCAAAGGCGGGGAAGCTGACACCCAGAAGACGTGCATTGGCCGCCTTCTTTTCTGCGGCTTCAGCTTCGAGGATCAGGGAGCTCCAGTCGGGAGGGGGAGTAGAGTTGAGCCAGAGCTTCACTGCGAACAGCATGTTCATGCTGCAAGAGGAGAGGAGCGCATGTTCTGGCATGCCTGGAGGTAGCCTGAAGTAGGCTTGTCGGAAGCGTTTGATGAACGCCCGAACCGTTTCTTTCTCCTTCTGGCGTATCTCTATGAGAGATGCCATCGTCATGTCCTTCCCGCCGTCGTAGAAGCGATCGAGGAAGATGCGCGTCAAGTCGTCGAAGGACGATATAGAATTGTCGGGGAGGCTACAGTACCAGTCATACGCCACCCCTTTTAGGGCCCCAACAAAGATGCTGGTGAGGAGCGCGTCCTCCTTTGGAAGATGCCCCGTTTGTGACTGGAAGTATGTCAGGTATCGACGCGGAGAGTCCTTCCCATCGTATGGTGTGAGTGTTTGTGGTTTATATTTTGGAGGATAAACCACTTTGTTCCACTCGAGGGGATAAGGCTGGGGAATGCCCATCTTCTGGCGCTCCTCTTGCCTGTTTTTGGACTCGAAGCGCTCCCGCAGGTCCTTGATCATTTCGACCACATCCTTCGTGGAGCTAGGAGTCGGGGAAGGTGGCACTATCTGGAGCGGAGCGTTTGAGGGTTCCGATGTCCGAGGTGCTTCTGTGTCGGAAGGTGCCCGTTGAAGGGGTACACTCGACTCCCCATTAACTCCTGGGTCGGGACCGGTTGAAGGTGTTCTGGTCAAGGCCGACCGAATATCAAACACTGCTTGAGTCAGTGCTTGCATAGAGGCAGAGAGGGTTTTGAGTCCTCCCTCTAATGAGTCTATGCGCTGAACAATGTCCTGCGGTGGCGCATCAGACTCGGCATCATCCCCAGCCATGTATACTGTCCTGACACGGCCAGGAGTGGATGGATTGGTTGAGGCTTCGCTCTCGGCCTCACTTTCATGTGGGGGAGTCACCTCTCCTTGGCTACCCCCAGCCACATTCTGGAGGTCATTCTCGACAGGCGCATCTGCCAGGGCCTGATTGTCCTCAGCTTCATCTTGAAGGGCCTCTTCGTCTCTATCCCCAACTGTGTCCTGGGGGACATCCTCGTTTCGAGGTGCTTCTGGGAGGCTGACTTCGCCTCGAGGATGAAGATCCGTCGCAGCTGTGCTTTGGACATCTTCGTCTTCGGAAGGAAGCTCAACAAGGGTCTGACTACCCCCAGCTTCCTCCAAGAACTTCTTCTTCGACCGAGTGCCTTCGAACACCCCAGAGGTCGAGACTGCTGCCTTGGTTCTCCTCGGTTGGCTTTTGGACGAATTGCCGGTCGCCTTTCGGAGAGATGAGGAATTGGAGACCACATTGCATGAAGCAACTCTTGGTTCCTCTTCTGTTGACACCTTCGTCCCGAGACGATGTCGGAGGGGTGTCGATGACTGCAGCCGCTGGAAGACTGACTGCCTTGGTGGTGCTGCCGCCTTGCCACAGCAGTTGATAGTGACCACCGCACAAGTATGCCCCGTGAGAGGCTCATCGTGCTTGTTGGTCGACTCTCCTGACCGGCGCTTGTGAGTGATCACATTACGCAGGTCGTTGGAGGAGAGTGCTACCTTCACACCCCCTTCAGGCGCATGGCAAGGCCAAACGCCGGGGCGGACAGGTGAGTGTTGTGCCCCCTGATCTAATACCAAGCAGGCATCATGATCAGTAGTGGGGGAACAACAACATTTGAAATGACTTGAACGGACCTCAAACGCACAACCAGAGGAGGCGCGGGAGTTCAAGACCACTGAATTTGCCGCACTCGACTTGGTTATGCACGCAGTGGATGCGCCCAAGTGAGATGAGGACTTTGAAGATCGACTCGTCTTTGGTGTCGAAGCACCTGAGTCGACCTTGTACAGCTTGCCATCGGCAGCGCGCGTGATTGTGAGCACGTGCCTCTGGCCTGCTGCTGGCATAGCACGCTTGTGGCGCATGGCCCGTACCGCCTTGGATTTCTTTGTACTAGCCCGCTGGGGCGCATAGTACTCAGCATCCAAATTCTTCTCGCCATTACAGCGAGTGAGTCTGTCAAAGACAGAGACTTTTTGTGGCGTATCAGAGGTGATGCGCGGGGCATTGGCTGCGCCCCTGCTCCGTCGACGCATCTTCCTCGCATGAGAGGGAGATGGCTGGAGAACGTGGTCAGCCGCACGTTTCCCCGAAAGATGCGCTGTATCAGCGGGCGCACCTTGGTTGCTGAGAACGTCAGCAGGAAGGGAGGGCTGGATTGGCGCATCCCCTTCAGTGGTGGTGTCCGAGGCGTCGACTTTGCACACCCAGACACGGCGGGTCTTCTTCGGCTTCGGCAGCCGCTTCGAAGGACTCGCGCTTCCTTCAGAAATGAACTCCTCGTACGCTTGTTGATTGAGGCGCACGACCAGCGTCTTGTGGGAGGAGCCCACCTTCACGTCGTCGGCCTGTGACACAACTTTCTCAGAAGAAGAGAAAGAAGTCCCCAGCAGAGTCGCCAGCTTGTTTGCCATTAAAATCGTTTGATTGCAAATCTTAATACAAACAGAACAGTGTTACAATATAGGACTTAGATGTAGTCCTAGGAGTACACTTTTGTTTAATCTGGGTCCTAAGTGCCAATGGAGCGAGTGGTAATGCGTTGACTCCGTTGACGGGCTGACGACGGTTATCGGTTCTCTGAAGGTGTAGATTGCTCTGGGTGCTGGAGCTGGCTGAGAGGAGGAAGACGTTGAGTGTCTGTATCTGCCTCTCTGGTGATATCTGTCTGGATTGTTCGTATATGTCTCTGTTGTGTGTGTCAGAAGGAAATGGTCCTTCTATTTATAGCTGGGCAGGTTTGCTACTCATGCGCGCATATGTAGGATGCGCCGGTGCATGGGGACGCCACGTGGAGATTGCTGATAGAGGCGCATGGATGATGCGCCCTACTCGCGGGGTTGAATTCTTCATACTGCTGTTGTGAGCCGGCATTTAGCAAAGGAGAAGATCTTTCTGTTGCTGAGATCTTGGATGAGTTGAGTCAAAGGACACGTGTCGTCGACCCATGGCTCGGAGATCTCTGATTTGGTGGGGGATGATTTGGTGGGATGCGCCTTGGATTGGGCGCATGATGAGATTTTGGCTCGTGACCTTTAGGAGTCACGAGCCGTTCTGGGCGCATGGCTTTTGAGGCGCATGCGAGCGACTTTTCTTCTGTCTTTCGGGATCAGAGATCAGTCTGGGGCGCATAGCTTTTGAGGCGCATGCAAAGCTTCAACTGGAGACTCTTCTTCTGTCTTTAGGGATCAGTGAAGGGTCTGAGGCGCATGGCTTTTGAGGCGCATGCAGGTTTGGGCGCATGGCCGCGGAGGCGCATGCGGGTGGTCGAGTGGCCACGTGGCAGTAGCCGTCGGAATAGAGTCATGATGACGCTGACGTTATGGATGCTTCGTTTTCTGCAAAAGCTGTCAACCGTTCAGGCTTGGGGAGGCGTGCTGCCAACTCTGTCAGTTCAGCATTTAATGTTGGTGACATTCGATGGACAGCTGAGGGGGCGCGTCGGTTGACGTTCCACTAGGCGTATGGGGATGTATGGGGGCGCATCCCCTGTGATGCGCTCGGTACAGGGCACATCTGTTTGATGTTTGAAGAGGTGTGATGCGCTGTCCAGCCGGCACATCCGACACGTCTTTGATGATGCGGCTGTTTCGCTTCTCGAGTGCTTTTAATAGCCGTTTGGCTGAAGTCGAGGCGTCTGGTTCATCCATTTAATGTGTTCATTGCACGGAATTCGGAGAGCCATCCACTTGGCGCATGGGTTTGTTCTGCCCGGCCTATAAATAGTGGCATGGAGAGAAGGTTGGCCTCTCATTCCCTCACGTCTTTCCAATATGAACTCGGGTTCTCGGGTGCATTCTGTTGACGAAGTGCTCCCGAGGGAGAAGATGAGACGCCATGTTGTCATTGATGCTCTTGAAGGTGACTGTTACATCCAAAAGACGGAGTCGAGGGCTTCTGAGGCAGACGGAAGGTGCCTGTTGCATCCAAAGATAGGGATGCTCGGGCCTCGTCTCCGTTGTTCCGGAAGAGCCGTAGATCGGAATGGCGGTGCTAGGCTCTCTCTTCCTTCAAAGTGGGTGTCGCCCACTCTGATTGTGTTGAAAGCTGCCTTTCGCTGTGATTTCGATCACGGTCTTCCTTGGCCTTTGGAGGCTCTTTCGAAGCCTACCCTGGCCACAGATTTGCGGTGCTCTTCTCTTCCTTGGTTCCAGCCAGAGGGTTAAATGCTTTGTGTATCGAAGCTTTTATCAGGTGAGCCTGGCTGGAAGAGCGGCACACTCCTGCTCGGCCAGGTGAGCCTGGTTGGAAGAGTGGCACATAACTGGGCTGCTGAAGGGATGCACATAACTGAGCTACTGAAGAGATGGCGGGATGCGCCTGGATGGAGGCGCATAGTATCTGCTGTGCCTCACTGGTGGCACATGGTGACTGCTGCGCCTATCTGGAGACGCATGGTGGCCGCTGCGCCTATCTGAAGGCGCATGGTGGCCGCTGGCTGTAGACTTAGGATCTTTCCTTTGTAAAAATTCTCCTTTGTACAACCTTTTCTAGACATGTAATAGACTTTTATATATAAAATGAAAAGTCCTTCTTCAAATGTCTATACTTATTGACTTTGCTGTGAAGTGTTCTGTGCGAGTTCTGGCGCATGTAGTGTCTGGCGCATGGTCTTTCTGGTTGTGAAATTCTATGCTTCTACAATTATATCATTTTAGACTTGTTGTGACCTGTGCTGTTCTGATTAGGAGCCAGACACCTCTCCTCGGACAGTACATTTCATCCGGACACTCAGATACAGGCGAGTACATTCTCTGATCATTTCATATCCTACTTAAAATTATTTTTCTGCATTAAATTACTTTACTTGATACTGTCACGTTGATCACACGGATTAGTACTATATGGATCCCTTCTTGAGATGTTATCCCTTCAGGGAGCATCGGGTACTACATGTTCTGTGCGTTTCACTTACATGGCGTATCACTATGCTTCATTGGTTATTTGATCACTTGTGACATATACTCTTATAATCACAGAGTTTTTCTTGAATCCTTATCCCATTTATTGGGTTTTCCAGAATCCCCATTTATGGGACTACTATGTACCACCCTTCGGGGGCCCTTACATAGAATCATAACATAACCTGGTTGGATCCTTGTGTATTGATTTGGGGGTACGGGGGAGTAGAAGTAGACATGTGAATAATATCCAAGTAGTATCTCATCAGAATCATTCTATAGTGTAGCATCACAATCATCATATGCCATTTACATGTCTATATTATACTCTGACTCACTAGCCACTGTTAGTTCTTTACTTATAGTAGATATTTCTATTACAGTTCTCTCTCTTTGTTTACATACTGTATTTTCTTCAGTATCTATATCTTACTTTACTGCATGATTATATTTTCTAACCTGCTATGAACTGCTGAGATGTATTGTGCTCGCTCCTGTCTTGACTGGACCTGTTGAAAATATTACAGAGGATGAGGAGGAGGCCTGTGTGGATACCTTCTGCAGGACAGCTCTAGCTGACGACTTCACCCTACTGCCTAGACTAGCTTAGTTAGGCTTTATCTTACTTATGTTGTCTTGAGACCAGTAGTTAGACTTTATTCCTGTCCTTGGGATCTGGGTTGTATATTCTTTCATATTCAGTAGCTGAGACCTTGTACTCCGGATATCTGCTGAGATGTTATCTTAGACTATTTGATCATTTGTATTTTCCTTGAGTTCTATATCATATCGTGCTTCTTCTTTCTTAGTTGTGATTGAGTTTATTTTCTGCTATGTCACCCCCATTCGGAGAGTATAAACTGCTTAGCTTATATTGTTAGATGTTGTGACCTAGGACAACGTTCTACCGCCGACACTGCGGCGTAGGTTGGGCGTTGTTACGCTCTCGTACCCTCACAGTGGGTGCGGGTCGTGACAGCAACAGGCTGAGGCATGGACACGATAGGTCGAACCAATCGGTTAGTTCGAAGGAACATGAAGCACTCGAATGGTTAAGTCATATGAGATGCTCGTGCAACAAAAGTTAAGGAATCAGCTGCATCGACTCGGCGAAACGACAGACAAAATATTAAAGGTGGGTGGACTCTGACCATTCTTTCCTACTCCGTCATGCCTTAATAAAATGTACCCTTGTATGCTAAGTACTTTATAAATTTCCATATGAGTGGGTCGAACAAATAGAAGTCGAAGCATATGTTGAACATTAAAACAGAACATTGAACATTAAGACAGAACATTGAACATTAATCGTAGAAACATCTAATAACTCTATCGAGGCGTGCCTCAGTGCACAAGTCGAAGGACAATGAACACTAAATCGTAGAACATCGAAGGACTATGTTGACGAGTGCCTCAGTTCACGAGTCAGATGGCAATGAACACTAAGTCGTAGAACATCAAAGGATAATATCGACGAGTGCATCAGTGCACGAGTCATAGAGCATTGAATAATTGTAACAAGGCGTGCATCGTGTGCACGAATCATAGAACATTGAACACTAAGTCTTAGAACATCGAAAGTATAGCTTCGTATGCGAAGTGGTCAGTTGTGATGCAATGCCACGGAACTGTCGTAACATAAAAAAGGTATGTGCCATTAGCAAAACGAGCAATTGTGGAACAAATGCCACGAAGCTGTTGATATGCAATTGGTAGGCTTCGTCAGTGAAGTGAACAGTTATGGTTGGAAACCACAAAACTGTTGGAAGGGATATGGTTCCCACGAATCTATCGGATGTAGCATGGTGCCTCGGTATGTTTGTTACTTTCCGTTCCCGAAATACGTATTTTTATACGTGTACTGCTTGAATGTATTTATTTAATATTTATCATGCATTTGTTCTGTATTTAAATTCCTTTAATTTCACGCTAAATATTTTTGCTGTATTTTATTTTCTGCTTTAACTTTGCTTTTGGGTTCGGCCTGGGTTGGTTTATTTCCGGATTTTGGTGGTTCATCATGAACCCAACCTACCACCATCTCCATTTAAAGCCCCAATCCTTTCTCTCTCTTCATTACTTCTCCTTCTCATTTACTCTTCTTCTTCCTCATAACTCTCTCCACCTACCAAACCCATGGACAAGTACATCTTGCTTCTACATGAGAACCCATTTTTATGGTTCAATTATCTTCCTCTCGTGATTCTAAGAGAGTTTAGAACTTGGCATTTTGCATTTTGAAGTCTCATTTTTAGTAGATCTAGAAATTACTATTTTTCGGATTTCATTGGTTTTGATCTATCAAACTTCCTTATTTTCTAGTTTTGTTCGTTCCAGATTGTTGAGATTGTGTTATACGCCATTCTGACCCATGGAAATCCCATTTTCGGCTTGGAACGAAGGTTCCATGGAATTTGGAGTTCGGGAGGAGTCTTTACGCCCACGTTTTTATATGTTCGCGTAATATCGAGCTCTACGCCCACAATCAGTCGTGCCAGCGTAATATCGAGCTCTACGCCCACGTTTTTATGTGTCAGCATAGATCTGATTTTTACGCAAGTCTATTTTGGCTTGGCGTACTCCTTTACGCATAATGAATTTTATTATTTATGCGTACTCTTTTACGCGTAATAATACTGTTTTATGCGTACAGCGTTTCACGCGTAAAGATATTCTTTTGCGCGTAACGTTACTTTTTACGCATACAGTGTTTTCCGCGTACTCCTTTACGCATACAAGATTCATGTGTAAACCCTGACTTTTTACGCAGACGAGCTTTTACGCATAGTTTTATTTTTACGCGTACTATTCTGGCTTGGTATAAGGCGAGCTTTTACGCACGCAACTTTATTCCTTTACGCGTAAACTTCCTTCATGTGTAAATTTTCTTTACGCGTGTTCCATTAGGCGTACTCTCCTGGCTTGGAGTAATTCATTGAGCGTACCCCTTTTTGCGTACATGGCACTCTTATTATATCATTACGCCTTTTGACATGAACTTGATATAATCACGATATGTTAATATTGGGCTCAATTGCTTCGGTGGTACTCCAAGTTATACCCTATTAACAATAAAGTACCTAATGTATTATTTCTTACTTAAAAGTAACACACCTTATAATTAAGGTGTATCACAGTCCCTGTACCAACTTTCCGTCAAGTTGCTAACGGAAATGGGCTCAATTACTTCGGTGGTACTCCAAGTTATACCCTATTAACAATAAAGTACCTAATGTATTATTCCTTACTTAAAAGTAACACACGTTATAATTAAGGTGTATTACAGTCCATGTATCAACTTTCCGTCAAGTTGCTGACGGAAATGTGATGTGGCGTGTACACGTGTGTAGTCCACGTGTACACTCAACCTAGAATAACCATATTTGACCTTCATTTGTCTCTCTTTCTCTCTCTCTCTCTCTATTCGATCGACACACTCGGACGAAAAAACAAGGCCACCGAGAGACGCGGACGACGAGGAGACGAGCGGTACGGCTGAAGACCAAGCTACCGGAGCATTCGCAGATGGGTACCTCTCTCCCTTGCTCTCTTCTTATTCTTCTTCTTCTTTTTCTTCATTTTCGAATCTCACTTTGTTTCTCTTTATTACCGAAACACTAAAATTTGAAAAACCTCAAAGTAGAGTAGAGCAACATTAGAGGAAAACCCTAACCAGTAGTTATTATTATGGAAAACCCTAAAGTAATTTTTTGCTATTAATGTGTAACTTACAATTGTAATTTCTTTCTTCAATACGTGTAGAGGAAAAATCCCTGTTGTGAATACATTAGGTACTTTATTGTTAATAGGGTATAACTTGGAGTACCACCGAAGTAATTGAGCCCATTTTCGTTAGCAACTTGACGGAAAGTTGGTACAGGGACTGTGATACACCTTAATTATAAGGTGTGTTACTTTTAAGTAAGGAATAATACATTAGGTACTTTATTGTTAATAGGGTATAACTTGGAGTACCACCGAAGCAATTGAGCCGTTAATATTGTTAATACATGTTGTCGTGTGGAATGTCCCATGTGTCTTGATTTGGTTTGTGGATACCCAGAATGACTGGAACTTAACCCTGAGAGTTATAGACTCGACCATACTAAATACTAGTTTGACTTTCATGCATTGTCACGAATTGACATTGATTGTTACCTTGACTGAATGATTGATCATACGTTCCTAATTGGAACTAAGAGACTGGCTAGTCGTCTTATTGAAATTGAATGAGACACGTTCATATTAAACTATGAACTATTACAATCGACTGGCCGATCCTGAACATTGGCATATGGGCACATGCAGACTTCAATTTATTTTCTACAAAAGCAGCATGTGTATCTTATGGTCAAGGCATGATTATTCCGTGGCTAGGATTGATTGTTGCATTACGCTATGTAAGACCTACAACCTAGCCGTACGGACATCGTTGTAGAGTTGTACATATTGTACTTTGTACGAAAGTACTCATTCTGAATGACCATGATCCACGACATGAGAATTCACTCAACATAGGGACTACTAAGTTAAATAAAATAACGATTGCATGGAGAGAATGGATTCCCGAGTTCTTACATGGCAGCCATTCTTGGGACAATTAGTGCCCGACATGCCGGCTGGTTCCCACAGATATTGTAAATCTGCCACACGGGCAGGGAGTGGTATCTGCTTATATTATTTATTGTATATTGATGACGGGCGTCCCGCTGGGACTCGTCTAATTCCTGACTGGCGCAATTGATTGATTGGATAGACTAGCCTTGTACATAGTAAGAACTGAGGAATCCTTATTGCATATTTCCAGGGTAACTTGGAACTTACAGTAGCAAACCGTAGTAATTGAATGACCGTTTAAATTGATTTGTTTGTGTACTGTACCTACTATGTTAACTAACTGAGATGATCAGAATGTCAGGACATGACGGGTCAACTTCTGTCCTTGTTTGGTTGGGAAGTTGGTCTGAAGTATCGTGATGTTGTGTGAACCCCAGTAGCAAGCGGAGACTTATTTATCATATTCTTAACTCTTATCACTGGTTTTAGTTCTCATGTCGTGCTTCCTTGTGGTACTTGCTATTAGAGGTCTAACCTCTCTGGTTTTGCATGGCCAGATTTAGAGCCAGTCCCCGAGTACTTAGCTTACTTCTACCTCCAAGATGGTCAATACTAGAGGGATGATCGCAGGAGGACATGAGTGGGTTCCTTGCTTCCCTGCTCGTTTTTACTACTTACTTTACTTATTGCCGTTTGGCACCGACATGTTAGTCGGACTGTCTTGCACTTACTTTTACATAATTGTAACTAAGTCAGACTGCAGCTGATAACAATTGTGTATACTTTGCTATATCATCTGGCTTTGTTTTGTAAAGCCATATCTTAAGAACATTTTGACTGAGCGTTTGAGACGCCTTACTGCTTTATCTTACATGTTCTCTATTATTGCTTCTTGTTTGAATGATTGAGACAATAGATGTTGAGTAACCCTAGTGAGACTTTCATGTAGTATGTACCCCCTCGTCTTTTTAGACAACGTTGATCGTATTATACGGTATTCATCTACCCGTAATACGTAGCTGGCTGAGTCACTCCCCTGCTCTCCGGTATTCTGGTTCGGGGGAGTGACAAGGTTTTAGTGGTGGCCCATGCAGGTCTGATTTCAGACTTGTGGGGTATTTTAATAGGATGTCTCAATCACACATGTTTCCCCTTGATCTCATGGTTCGTTACTCTCGACTCGAGTTTGACATTCCGGTATCCTTTGATTTCATTGATCTTTCATGTCCGATCGTTTGATTGTTCTCTTGTCCCTTTTCTTAGGGGCACCTCGTCCGCATCTGTCAGAGCTGGACAACAACAATAAGGGCAACACGGACAACCTGACCATGTTGATCAGCAACAAGGGCCAGTGCTACCTCAAGAGACCACCCAAGAAGAGGTGATAGTGGAACCAACAGCTGGACCACAGTATCCGGAGGTTCCAACACCACCTACAATTCCACTTACCCTCATGGAAGTAGACACCCTAGCCCTTCTAGAGATCATGAGAGGGATGATGGCTACTCAGCAACATCAGATGTTGGCCCAGCAACGCATGCACACTCAGCTACAAGAGCAGAATGTGTTGCTCAACCAAGGATTGCAAACAGCTTTGGAAAGAGGGGTGAGGACAGATTCAGGAGCATCGACCAGATTTTGCAAGTACAACCCCCATCATTTCGAGGGCACGGAAGATGCCATTTCAGCAGATGCATGGCTTAAGGACATCGAGGCTATTCTGACAGCGGCTAAGGTACCGACGGAAGAACGTGTGGATCAAGTGAAGCTGTTACTTCAGGATCTCGCACGTGATTGGTGGGAATCGGAGGAAGTGGGCATCAGACATCCTGTTGCTTGGGATGATTTTACTGCGAGATTCAAGACGAAGTACTATAGAGTTGTGGTGCAGTTTGAGCAACAACAGAAATTTATCAACCTCAAGCAGGCTGGCAAGACATTAGATGCTTATGCAGCAGAGTTCTGCAGACTGAGTAGGTTCGCCCCAGAGATGGTAGCAACAGAGAGCCAGAGGGCTATGAGATTTCAGCAAGGGTTCCATCTTGAACTCTTGCAATTGATAGAGGGGCACAACTACCAGACCTTTGATGAGGTGTTGACGGCAACCCGAAGGCATGAGATCACTATCCAGAGGATCACAGCAAGGACTGGAGGTCAGAAGAGATCTCACAATCAGATTGAAGGAGGAGGGGGAGTAGCGCCCCGAATAACATCACCATCCCCTGGCATTCGCATCCACGATGTGGCGATGCGAGGGTCAGCACCACCAACCAGACAGCAGCAGCAGCAGCAGAGAAAGAACCAGCAACCCCCGACGGGCTGCACCTATTGTGGGAAGGCAGGGCACACTAGAGGTGTGTGTCGGGCATTAAACGGACAGTGTTTGGTATGTGGAAGTCCAGATCATCGGGTTTCCACCTGTCCCATGAGTTCGAGGTCCGGAGGACCAGTGCAACAATTTCTTGCGCTGCCAACACCAGGGACATGATAGTATCAAGGACCAGCGGTAGCAGTGAGACCGTTAGCACAACGCACGTTCATGTCACAGGCTCAGATGTTTCGGCAACAGGGACCGCCGATGTAGCAGCAACAACAAAGACCACTCCAGCATCACCAAGGCAGGGGCCAGCAGCAACACCAGGCTAGACCACAGCATGGGAACCAACAAGGAGGCCGAGGGCAGGCATTCAATCTGTCCTTAGAAGAGGCATTGGCATCGGAAGATGTTGTGGCAGGTAACATTCTCGTCGCCTCATATCCCGCAGTAGCATTATTTGATTCGGGAGCATCGCACTCATTTATATCTACATAATTTGCGACATGACTAGGAAAGGAATTCGAGGCATTGCCAGGGAGGTTGAATATAGCCACTGGTAATATGCTCGTAGGAGTTAGTAGAGTTATTCTAGCGTGTAGCGTTGTAGTTTGCGGGTATTCCTTACCCGCCAGGTTGATAAAATTTCCTGTTGAAAATTTCAACGTTATCTTAGGCATGGACTGGCTGAAAGACAGTCATGCGACAATAGATTGTCGTAGAGGGAGTGTATCTTTTGATATTCCAGGCATGAAACGGTTTACCTTAGTCAGATCAGTGGCAACTCAACAAGAGCAAGGAGTAGTAACGGCAATGGAAGAAGTTCAAGTCCCAAAGGTAGTTGAAGAGTTTCTAAATGTATTTCCCGAAGAACTTTCAGGTCTACCACCGGTTAGGGATATTGAGTTCAGTATAGAATTGGCACCTGGAACTAAACGGATATCAGATCGAGTTTACAGAATGGCGGATTCAGAGCAGGCGAAGGTATATCAGCACATAGAGGAACTGAAGGCGAAGAATTTCATTTGAGTTAGCGAATCACCATGGACAGCACCAGTGGTACTTGTAGGGAAGAAGGATGGATCATCCAGATTATGCATTGACTACAGGAAGCTTAATGCGGCAATAGTAAAGAACAAGTACCCACTACCAAGGATTGACGACTTGTTTGATCAGTTGAGCAGAGCTAGAGTTTTCTCCAAGATAGATCTTCGATCAGGGTATCATCAAGTGAGGGTTCGGAAAGAGGATATTCCTAAGACAACATTCAGGTCGAAGTACGGGCATTACGAATTTTTAGTAATGCCGTTTGGTTTGACCAATGCTTCAGCAATATTTATGGATTTGATGAACCGCATCTTTATACCGTACTTAGATCAATTTGTCGTTGTGTTTCTCGACGATATTCTCGTATACTCAGCTAGTGAAGAAGAACATGAAGATCACCTCAGAAAAGTGTTACAGGTTCTGAGAGAGAACCAGTTGTATGCCAAGATCAACAAGTGTGAGTTTTGGACGGATCACATTTCATTTTTGGGACACATCATATCAGGGGCTGGAGTAGCAGTGGATCCCAAGAAGGTAGAAGCAGTAGAGAGTTGGCCAGTACCTAAGACCGTAGCAGATGTACGGAGTTTCTTGGGATTGGCAGGATATTACAGAAGGTTCGTATCAGACTTTACAAGACTTTCAGCACCCATGACCCGCTTGACACGGAAGGATGTGCCATTCATTTGGTCGGCAGAGTGCCAGGCATCATTTGAGAATTTGAAGCAGAAGTTGATCACGGCACCTATTCTTACATTACCGGTTGGACCTGGAGGTTTTACTGTATATTGTGATGCGTCAGGAAAAGGACTTGGGTGCGTCCTCATGCAACATGGGAAGGTGATAGCGTATGCATCTAGGCAACTTCGAGACCACGAGAAGAATTATCCGACTCATGATTTGGAGTTGGCGGCAGTAGTATTTGCTTTGAAGCTATGGAGGTATTACTTGTACGGTGATCGAGTGGACATGTACACAGACCATAAAAGTCTGAAGTACATCTTTACTCAGAAGGAACTGAATCTGAGACAGAGAAGATGGTTAGAATTAATCAAGGATTACGACGTGGAGCTTCAGTATCATCCGGACAAGGCTAACGTGGTAGCAGATGCTCTTAGCAGGAGAGGCAGCGCATTTATGTTAACAACACAAAAGCATATTTTAGAAGACCTTCAGGAGATGGCATTGAGGTTATACTTTCTAGTGATGTAGGAATTCTGGCAAGTCTACGAGTTCAATCCGACTTAGTAGACAGGATCAAGGCAGCTCAGGCACGGGACCCAAGGATTCAGAAGCTTAGGACAGAATGTGAGTCAGGACTCAGGAAGGAGATGAAAATTCACGAAGATGGTACACTTAGATTTGAATCACGTCTATGTGTGCCAAGTGGAGATATCAGACATGAGGTTATGACAGAGGCCCATAGTTCTCAGTATTCTATACACCCCGGAGGGACCAAAATGTACAAAGATATCAAGCAACACTTCTGGTGGAACGGAATAAAGAGGGAGATAGCTAGATTCGTTTCTCGTTGATTAAAATGTCAGCAAGTGAAGACAGAACAACAGAGGCCAGCTGGATTATTACAACCGCTTCCTATTCCGGAATGGAAGTGGGAGCATATCACAATGGACTTTGTGACCGGTTTACCAAGATCACCAAGTGGTAAAGATGCTATTTGGGTGATAGTGGATCGGCTTACGAAAGTGGCACATTTTCTTCTTTTTAGAATAGGGCAATCTACAGAGAAGTTGGCAAAATTGTATATGCAGCAGATAGTCAGGCAGCATGGGGTCCCTGTCAGTATTGTATCAGATAGAGATACCCGTTTTACATCACATTTCTGGAAGAGCTTACATCATAGTCTGGGTACCAAGTTAAGATTCAGTACGGCGTACCACCCACAGACAGACGGGCAATCAGAAAGAACAATTCAGACTTTAGAAGATATGTTACGAGCTTATACCCTAGATTTTGGAGGGTCTTGGGAGAGTCACCTGCACTTAGTTGAATTCTCGTACAATAATAGTTATCAAGCCAGTATCTAGATGGCGCCATTCGAAGCACTATATGGTAAGAAGTGTAGGTCGCCACTAGCATGGGATGATATCGGGAAGAGAAAGATGTTAGGCCCGGAAATGATTGTTCAGACGGTTGAAGTGGTTAAGAGAATTAGAGAGCGACTTCGAGTTGCGCAAGATCGGCATCGTCATTGGGCAGACCAGCATCGTAGGTCGTTAGAATTTTTTGTTGGGGACCACGTGTTCTTGCGGATCTCACCTACTCGTGGGGTCATTAGATTTGGCGTTCGCGGGAAGTTGAGTCCGCGATACGTAGGCCCATTTGCTATCCTTGATAGGGTAGGCGATGTTGCTTATCGTTTATCCCTTCCACCTTCGTTACGAGAGGTGCATGATGTGTTTCATGTATCTCAGTTGCGTAGGTATGTATCGGACCCAAGCCATATCCTCGATCATTCTGAGCTGGTTGTTGGTACCAACCTGTCTTACGAGGAACAGCCGGTGTCTATTTTGGACCGAAGGGAGAAGATACTCAAGAACCGAACAATTAGCCTTGTATGTGTTGCTTGGGGTCATCATTCCTTAGGAGAGTCAACGTGGGAACGTGAGGATGATATCCGATCACGGTATCCGCACCTATTTGACTCACAAGGTATATTTTTTTTCGTGTACCTTGATTGTCTTGATTCCTCATGCTTATCACCTGATGAGTAGAATTGCTTGATGACGTAGATTGATAAATATAGATATATTGCTTGCTATTGATATTGTAAGATGACTGCTTGCTCGCTAGAATTACTTGTACTTGAATTAGTTTAGCTCTGATGACAAAATTTTTCTAAGGAGTGTAGAGATGTCACTCCCCGTTCCCAAAATACGTATTTTTATACGTGTACTGCTTGAATGTATTTATTTAATATTTATCATACATTTGTTCTGTATTTAAATTTCTTTAATTTTGTGCTAAATATTTTTGCTGCATTTTATTTTCTGCTTTAACTTTGCTTTGGGGTTCGGCCTGGGTTGGTTTATTTTCGGATTTGGGTGGTTCATCATGAACCCAACCTACCACCATCTCCATTTAAAGCCCCAATCCTTTCTCTCTCCTCATTACTTCTCCTTCTCATTTACTCTTCTTCCTCATAACTCTCTCCACCTACCAAACCCATAGGCAAGTACATCTTGCTTCCACATGAGAACCCATTTTTATGGTTCAATTATCTTCCTCTCGTGATTCTAAGAGAGTTTAGAACTTGACATTTTGTATTTTGAAGTCTCATTTTTAGTAGATCTAGAAATTACTATTTTTTGGATTTCATTGGTTTTGATCTATCAAACTTCCTTATTTCCTAGTTTTGTTCGTTCCAGATTGTTGAGATTGTGTTATACGCCATTCTGACCCATGGGAATCCCATTTTCGGCTTGGAACGAAGGTTCCATGGAATTTGGAGTTCGGGAGGAGTCTTTACGCCCACGTTTTTATGTGTCCGCGTAATATCGAGCTCTACGCCCACAATCAGTCGTGCCAGCGTAATATCGAGCTCTACGCCCATGTTTTTACGTGTCAGCATAGATCTGGTTTTTATGCAAGTCTATTTTGGCTTGGCGTACTCCTTTACGCATAATGAATTTTATTATTTACGCGTACTCTTTTACGCGTAATAATACTGTTTTACGCGTACAGCGTTTCACGCGTAAAGATATTCTTTTGCGCGTAACGTTACTTTTTACGCATACAGTGTTTCCCGCGTACTCCTTTACGCATACAAGATTCATGCGTAAACCCTGACTTTTTACGCAGACGAGCTTTTACGCATAGTTTTATTTTTACGCGTACTATTCTGGCATGGTATAAGGCGAGTTTTTACGCGTGCAACTTTATTCCTTCACGCGTAAACTTCCTTCATACGTAAATTTTCTTTATGCGTGTTCCATTGGGCGTACTCTCCTGGCTTGGAGTAATTCATTGAGCGTACCCCTTTTTGCGTACATGGCACCCTTATTTACGCCTTTTGACATGAACTTGATATAATCATGATATGTTAATATTGTTAATATATGTTATCGTGTGGAATGTCCCATGTGTCTTGATTTGGTTTGTGGATACCCAGAATGACTGGAACTTAACCCTGAGAGTTATAGACTCGACCATACTAAATACTAGTTTGACTTTCATGCCTTGTCACGAATTGACATTGATTGTTACCTTAAGAGACTGGCTAGTCGTCTTATTGAAATTGAATGAGACACGTTCATATTAAACTATGAACTATTGCAATCGACTGGCCGATCCCGAACATTGGCATATGGGCACGTGCAGACTTCAATTTATTTTCTACAAAAGCAGCATGTGTATCTTATGGCCAAGGCATGATTATTCCGTGGCTAGAATTGATTGTTGCATTACGCTATGTAAGACCTACAACCTAGCCGCACGGGCATCGTTGTAGAGTTGTGCATATCGTACTTTGTACGAAAGTACTCATTCTGAATGACCATGATCCACGGCATGAGAATTCACTCAACATAGGGACTACTAAGTTAAATAAAATAACGATTGCATGGAGAGAATGGATTTTCGAGTTCTTACATGGCAGCCATCCTTGGGACAATTAGTGCCCGACATGCCAGCTGGTTCCCACAGATACTGCAAATCTGCCACACGGGCAGGGAGCGGTATCTGCTTATATTATTTATTGTATATTGATGACGGACGTCCCGCTGGGACTCGTCTAATTCCTGACTGGCGCAATTGATTGATTGGATAGACTAGCCTTGCTTGTACATAGTAAGAACTGAGGAATCCATATTGCATATTTCCAGGGTAACTTGGAACTTACAGTAGCAAGCCGTAGTAGTTGAATGGCCGTTTAAATTGATTTATTTGTGTACAGTACCTACTCTGTTAACTAACTGAGATGATCAGAATGTCAGGACATGACGGGTCAACTTCTGTCCTTATTTGGTGGGAAGTTGGTTTGAAGTATCGTGATGTTGTGTGAACCCCAGTAGCAAGCGGAGACTTATTTATCATATTCTTAACTCTTATCACTGGTTTTAGTTCTCATGTCGTGTTTCCTTGTGGTACTTGCTATTAGAGGTCTAACCTCTCTGGTTTTGCATGGCCAGATTTAGAGCCAGTCCCCGAGGACTCAGTTTACTTCTACCTCCAAGATGGTCAATACTAGAGGGATGATCGCAGGAGGACACGAGTGGGTTCCTTGCTTCCCTGCTCATTTTTACTACTTACTTTACTTATTGCCGTTTGGCACCGACATGTTAGTCGGAATGTCTTGTACTTACTTTTACATAATTGTAACTAAGTCAGACTGCAGCTGATAACAATTGTGTATACTTTGCTATATCATCTGGCTATGTTTTGTAAAGTCAGATCTTAAGAACATTTTGACTGAGCGTTTGAGACGCCTTACTGCTTTATCTTACATGTTCTCTATTATTGCTTCTTGTTTGAATGATTGAGACAATAGATGTTGAGTAACCCTAGTGAGACTTTCATGTAGTATGCACCCCCTCATCTTTTTAGACAGCATTGATCGTATTATACGGTATTCATCTACCCGTATTACGTAGCTGGCTGAGTCACTCCCCCGCTCTCCGGTATTCTGGTTCGAGGGCGTGACTATGTTGAACCTACGAGTCGTCGATTGGAACATTGATTTAGGGGCATGGTGTTATTCGAAACACTGATCAGATATGTTGTGATATCACGAGATGCTAGAATGTTGCGAGTAGATATGTTTAATTGCTTTGCTTTTGTTTCGATAGCATGATTGTGTTTTATAGTCAGCTTTCACGCATTTGCATGGTCATGCACGGCCTGTGCACAAGGCGTTAGGTTCTTCGAACGAGATAGGCTCGAGGGCACTGAGATCGTTCGACCTAGGAGGAACATTATGAATTCACCGTGTCATATGATGTATGAAATGACACGAAGTATTGCAAGATCACTAGTTGGGTTTGCGATCTAATTGGTGGGTGCGACCGTAATATGGATAGATGATGTCTTCGGTGGGGCTAGCAACCCACACACGATGTGTTAGTTATCTGTCCCTAAATATTGTCCTAAATGACATCATTTGTATCGTCAGTGACCTTCATGTAGATAAGTGTCGGCATGCTAACTTATGTTTGGTGCAGGGACATAGATCTTGACATGTTTATATCACAGTTGTTACCTTTAACATGACAGGGAAGGATGATAAGTATTCACCTTGCATCAGTGCAAGGGTGAGTGCATCAGATGGGTAAGAAGTCGCTGCAAAGCGATGCGATTTGATATGTTTCCTATTTTACTTACGCGATTAAGTATAACATGCGTACATGCTTTCCTGCTTTCGAAATATACCACGAAACTGATCCTAAGACAAAATAGAAAGATCACCAATTAAACTGTATGCTCACACAATTACTTAGTGTCGGTTTAGGCAGATAAATTTTTCCGCTCGCTCACCAGTACAAGATGTGTACTGATATCCCAATTCCCTAGGAACGAAGCGAATTGGACGTATTGAGACGTTAGGGCTCGAACTTGCAACATGAAAATGTTCTGCTAAGGATGCTACCTGGACTGTACGTGAGATATGAAGCGTGGGTTCTCAATTCATTTACACCTGTATAATCATCTAAAGATGAGACGGGGACTACAACTAGGGGTGGGCACGGGTCGGGCCGGGCCCAAATTTGTTGGACCCGGACCGGACCCGTTACTTGGCGGGGCGAGACGGGACGGGTCCAAAAAATATTGGACCCGGACCGGATCCGACCCGTTTGAAACGGGTCCGAAACGGGTCGACCCGCAGGTCCAAACGAGTCTAAAAAATGTTTAAAACATTCTATAATAGTAAACATTTACATATGTTATATTGTCTATAAGAACAAAACAAGTCTAATGTCTTCCCAAACTTCTAGAATTTGTTTAGTAAACAATAAGATATCCTATTATGTATAGACTATAATAAAAAAAAATGCTAAAAATTGATATAAAAAAATATATACTCCTAGAAACGGGTCGGGCCGGGGCCCCGTTTATTTTGAAAATAGGACCCGCCCCGCCCCGTTAATGTCACACGACCCGCCCCGTTTAAATTTCAAAATTTAGGAACCGGCTTGTTTAGACATTTTACGATTCAGACCGGATCGGAACCGCGGGTCCTAGAACCGTATGCCCACCCCTAACTACAACCTTCTTTGCTTTTAAGATTTTGTACAAATAACATCAATCTAATAATCACACGGGAACTAATTTTTACGGAGATTAAACTAAACTACTTGCAAGTCATTATTTGTTAGTTGCCGCTACTAAATGTGTAATGCCATATATACACAATTCTTAATAAATAATCTACATTCCATTCATCTTTTTAACCTTTAAATCCATACACAACTTTCATACTAGAGCAAACCTAGTTCTTCACTCTCCAAAAAAGATGCAAACTTTCTTATCATGCCAAATAAAAATTTACAAAGATGAATCCTCCGATCACCTTAAACCTCGTACAACCTCATACAATTAGTCCCTTAGTAGAGGCTGGACGCAGTGCGGAGATGGCAATAACTTAGAAACGGCTTCTTCAGTAAAACATGAAATAAATACACAGACCTTTCCATGTTTTATGAGTATTACAAAAATTACCCCTTTTTCAAACACTGATCACCCCTCCTTTATAAGTTTTATAAAACATAGAGGTAGTCAAGTGTTACCAGTTTCTATAGAAAATATAAACTATAGGGACGGTCGGTATAATTAGTTTCAAAATAGGAGTAGTTTATGTAATAAGTGTAAAACATAGGAGTAGTTAATACAATTTACCCCTTAAACATCCTTGTTTCCTACTAAGATGTACATAAACATCCTTGTTTCCTACTAAGATGTACATCATCACCTACAATTCTCTCATCAACCATTTGTGTGCCCACACAACACAGTTAGTCGGCACGCAACTACAATGCAAGCTCCACTTCTGACTCAACCATTTATGTGACAGCCTCCGGAGCCGAATTGCAGTAAGGTGTGTGCAAGCAGACCAGCCTAGTGGACATCAGACACACACAAGCAAATCCTAACCCCATAAGTAAACCATAGACGGTCTTCGCTCCCTCCAGTCTCATAGCCCGCCGAAGCACGCTGAAAAATCCAGGGAGAAGCGACCCGCACGCAAACAGCATCCAGTAATCCAGCCCATTATAGTCGATGCCCGCAATAATTGCTCCGATAGCAGATAGGGGACCCGCAAACCCAGTCAGGGTAGCAGCTGACAGGGCTCCACGCCAGCTGTCGGTGGCACCAAAGATACAGCTTGCAACTGCTGCTCCCCGCGGGAGCCCATGGAGGGAAGCCGGAAGCACCATGTGACGGCCAAAGCCATAGGCCTTTGGGGCTGCGACGCCTAGTGCCAGACCCTCGGCCAGCGCATGGAGAGAGATTGCACCACAGGCAAAGAAGGATTGGAGCGTATGGGCACTCAAGGAGATGCCAGAAGGAGATGTTAGATCGTTCACGGATGCCTTCTTCTGCCGAGCTAACTTAAGGATACCACGGGTTGACAAGTGGAAGAAAGCGGAGCCGGAAGCGAGGAGGATGGAGACGGTGAAGATACTATGTTTGGAAGATAATAAGAGCTGAAGAGGCCTCCAGAAAGCAAGAAGGAAAGCAATGCCTGATGCCACACCGCTGAGGAGAGTATGAGAAAGATGGAAGGCGAGAGCAAAACTAACGAGGGTTATGCCGCCAAATAAAGGTCCAAGACCGAATAAGAGCGAGACCAAGAAGCCAGAGGCAGCCTCCGAACTGCAATTTCAACCAATCCTTTATTTAGATCTTATGAAGGGGTACAATGTATAAATATAAATTAAGATACATAGAATTGAAACACACAGGGATACAATGTAGCAAGGAACTTACTTGTAGTCATGGCTGAAAGACTGAAGTACTGTGCTTAGGGTTTCCATGAATGCTACAGCAAGTGTCCCGGCAGAAGCAACTTGAGAAGGAGTGGCTTCCTGAAGACACAAGTTAAATGTATCATGTACTTGCAAAGAAAAGGCGCCACAGTATATGTATGAAGACATCCCAGTAAAGTGAAACATATAGCAACTACTAATTGGTCACATAACAAGAATGCTTTTACTCAATTTTGGAAGTTTGGCACCTTCTGTAGGTGGCATATTCTATACAAATTACTGCCTGGCCAGCTTAAGACATAACAGTAACTAATGCTTTCTAATTTTACTACTACTCTTTTCATCAACTCATCCTTGATATATGTAGATGTACTATGCAGTTAATTCTCCTATTAGGCACAATGGTTATGAGAAACACAAACCACTCAATGGAAAATACGGTTAGTATAATCTGTTTAAGTCTTAGCCAGACATCTATATATGCAATATATGCAATATGCTATATTGATTCCTGGCCATCATAGTATACATGTCTCTGTAATAGACATCTATACATTTTTAAATGAACCATGTCCATCGGTTCTAAAGGTGCATCTTCTGGGTACGAGTATCTTACAAACTGGGAGCTTACGACGACTGAGCATAAATAACCCTACTTTTTTTTTTCATAAATCTTTGTGAACGAGTTAAATTTACCTTAAATGCATCAGGGAGAACCTCAGCAATCACCATCCAGATCATGCATCCAGCAGCAAAGCCCGTACCAAAAGGTAGGAGCTTGTGAAATGCATCAGCACAGAGGAAGGAGGGGACTGCTACCAGGGGCTACATTCAAAAAGAAAAAGAACAATTAGACCCGATGGAAATATCAAAGGGTGACAACTGCAAAGTAAACACAAAAGAAAACAACTTAAACATTTTGGCATCAATAAAGTAAAAGGACCCTAATTTTTGGTTCATTATACAAAAAAAATACACTTTGAATTTGCAGTGCCACAAAAGATAATGCACAGATCTTCAGCCTTTATTCCAACTATTTAAGATCATCCTTATTAATCATGTTGTGAAAGGATCTCACTCGTAAATTGAAAAACTGAAACTCATCATAAGGTAAAGAAGTCCTGCACTGATAAGAGACACTCTTCTAGGTCCATGCTACCATCGAAGCAGGTGAAATTCCAACTATTTATATACAATACAAGGTACTTATCAACAATCACCAGTACCTAAGAGGCAGGGACACTCCAAAATTCACGTCGTGTCCATGTCGTGTCGAGTTGGACACACGTAGCGGACATGCCACCGACGCTCCAAAATACACTAGGACACACCACATAATAGGTGCCGAATCCGTGTGGCTGCGTCTAAAAGGTGTCGTGTCGAATCCGTGTCCGTGCAACATACACCGGAGTGAACCTTGTTCTAGACCTTAGTGCTACATGCACTCCATTCATCCTTCGACTCTCGTTCAATTCTAGGCACTTTTTTCGGAGCCAACAGGATTTTATTGGTATCATATGCATTAAACGAAAGACCAACCCAACTATTGAATATTGATAGCATATAGGGTGAATATTTGAAGCCAGCCAAACCCGGTTTCAGATCAAGGTAATTAGGCTGAGTAAGGTTACATAGCCAGACTTCCATTAAATGAACCATTTGTCTTTTAACTGGCAATCTAATTGCTTGATGGATAGGTTTAGACCCAAACACACTCTTAACCTAATTCAATTGCACAATAGAGCAGCCAACATACCACTCTGCAAATCAGTGGCACTTGGTGACTGTGATGGAGGTCTGCGACGAATGATAGAAGCAGATTTTCGGCAGGTAACTTTGCACTTCTTAAACGGCTTAAAACTAATATATTCTCTTCTCTTCTTTTACTTTGTTTTCCCTTGATTGAAGCCAACGTCATACTTTTTTTCTTCAAAGTTTCCATGATTCTTACCTAATATTCTCGAGCTTTTATTTGTTTGTTTTCCTCATTTCTATTGGGAGTTACTGCACTGTCAATTGGCTATGCCAATTAGTTAAGCAATTAACATAGCATTTACCATAACAATGTATTAGGCTAAAGCTGAAATGCGGATAGCTAGCAATGCCTTTGCTGCCTGGTTATAATGTGCATCATTTATTAATGCTCTGACCTCTCTTGGTTTTCTTTTGCTGATAGATGTAATGCTGCTTCTGTGATCCACTATGAGATTCAAGATATTCATGGACTGTGGACGGTTTTCCTTTTATTTCTCCATATTTATTTTCAATTTTTTTTTGAAAATAGCCGAGACTGCATATTAACCAGTATGTAATCTAGTTAGTTTCTACTTGGTCTTGCACAAAGCACGTAATGAAACCGTGCAACTTTACCTGTATTCGACCACCTAACTTTCAAGTAGGTTTCCTCCGAAGGGTTGTATTGGAGGTGAATAGCAAAAGCAAAAATCTTTTGCTATCAATGAGGGGAACATTTACTATGCAGCTCTACAAGAAAAGGGACTTCTTGCCCATTAGAAAATAAACTCTGGATAAAGGGACTTTTTAATCAATTTAATTAAACTAATGGAGAAAATTATTGATAGTAAGAGGCAACTAGATAACTATAGAAAATCTTGCCATTGTACCAAGATCATGTGATACACTATTAGTTTTGCACAGATAAGAAGGTAAAAACACGCAAACACCAAAGGCAGTTAAATAGACATCTCATCAAGATTTAAGACACATCTTATTATCCATCAAGAAAGGTTCCATGAAAAGAAAAAAATTGTAACAATTTACCTGTGGCAAGGATGTAATGACACTCCATAACATTGCATTCTGTGGGGAAACCCCACGGGATGCAAGCAACATGCTCACAGCTAAACCTTCAGGTATGTTGTGCACAGCTATTGCTAAAGTAACCAAAAGCCCTTGAGTAAGCCCTCTTGAGCCGGCGAAGGATACTCCAACACCTGAACCTTCCCCAAAAGAATGCAGAGTCATTATCCCAATGACAAGAACCACTTTACTAGCATCAGCACCTTTTATGTCCAACATGCTTACCTCTCCATATCGTTCAAGGAACTACATCAAAAGGAAAATTCATATACTTTAGTATCTGACAAAGATATAAAAACCCAGTACATCACAGCAGATACCAAATTTAGACCGAATAGAACTTGGAATTGACATAAATGATCGCTTCTCTTGTGCAGAAAATAATAAATTGAAAACATAAAGAATGATAAAAGCATATAGTCAAAACCAAATCCAAGTGCAAATTCATCTATTTTATATCTTTTCTGCATAACTCATAAAAATCATCAAAGTCTAGTAATGTACAAAGAATATGATATATCAATGTAATATGATTTTGTAATATTTAAGATCATAAAAAAACCAGAAGACTACGTTATGGTCATCAAGCAGCACAAGCAGGAACTATGTTTCTAATCACCTAAGGACCATATGAATGGACCTGGTATTAAATAAGGTTATCATTCTTAAGAGACCTGTTAGAATAATATAAATATATAACCTTCAATCCTCACTACAACTCTAGAGTTTTGGTGCAATGGCAAGGACTTTAATATGCTATAAGCGCAACCTAGGTATGAATCTCCTCTCACATGTATTTTAAACGGATTTTATAAAAACAAAATTATAAAATGGAGATTAAGGGCGTATAGAATAATTTAAATTTATAACCAACCCTACTCCAACTCGAGAGTTTTCCTGCAGTGGCAGGGACTTTAACGAAACCGATGAATATTAGCAGTCTATTGTGAGCCACAAGGTGAAGAAGCTTCTCAGCTTCAATGGGTACTTTGACTCGGTGAAGTCAATCAAGCAGTTAATGGAGATTAAGGAGGCAGAAAAAAACCATCACAAGGTTTAAAAGCTTAGAGGTGATATAAGGCACCGAGCTATGGTGTTTTTTTTTTGGATCAGGCTTACCAAATTCGCTATCTATGCAGCAAAGGGTGTTCCGGAACACACGCTTTTGTTCCGCGTTCTGCGTACCGTGTTCCCATTTGATATGCACATTTCATGTTTAACCTGTGTACTTCGTTCGCTTTTACATTCCACATTCCAGGTAAGGGGCTGTTTGGTAAACATGAAGTGAATTTGGATTTGGATTTGGACTTTCATGAAGAAAAGAAGGATAGGAATCCATGCACTTTCTTGTCTCCCTTATAGGGGACAAATGTGTTTGGTTGGGATAGGAAGTAAGAAGTAGGAAGTGAAAAATCAGATAAATGTGTTTGGTTGACATAGGAAAGTAAAAATTGGAAAGTGAAAAATTATAATTAATTTACATAATAATTTAGTAAATTAAATAATTAGTTTGATAACTTAAGATAATTAATTATTAACTAATTAAAAATTATAAATTTATCAACTCAAAATTAATTACTAATTACGAGTTACTATGTAAATTAATTAATAAATTACTTTATTACCTAAAAAAAATCCCAGGCTGCTGGGAGTTACTTTATTAATAAATTACTATGTAAATTAATAACTTTATTAATTCTCTCTCTCTCTCTCCACTGACTCTTTATTCACCCCCAAAAAAAAAAAAACTCAGGCCTTCTCTCCTCCGACCCCAAGCCCAACGGCCACCCACCGCCATTGCTACGGCTCCGCCCCCCCAACCCTCCTTCTCCTCCTCT
The DNA here is from genome assembly GCA_029216955.1 of Iris pallida. NCBI lineage: Eukaryota > Viridiplantae > Streptophyta > Magnoliopsida > Asparagales > Iridaceae > Iris > Iris pallida. Next base: position 54,634 of record JANAVB010032794.1, read on the forward strand.
GCTTGCTCCGGAGCTCCGGATCCCGACCTCCGCTCTCTCTCCACCGCCAACCCTCTCCTCCTCCTCCGAGCAGAACTCCTCCGGCTAGGCAGCGGCGGCGGCGTAGCGGAGACTGGAGCGCGACCACCGTGGAGGCCAGGCGACGCGGAGGCGGAGGCCAGGTGAGGTCTTGCTGGCCGTCGTAGTCGGCGGTGACGACGACGAGGTCGGGCTTTGATAAAAAAAATTAGTTTTAATTTGTTAGTTAATATTTATTTAATGTTAATATCCCCAAATCCATCCACATCCATCCAAGGATCATGGATGTGGAAAGCTAAAATTGTAGGGGAACAAGGAGGGGACAGGAAGTGGAAGAACAGTGAATTGGATTCCAAATTCACCTTTCCATTGGTTTACCAAACAAAAGATTTTATGGATTTTGTTATAAATCCTATGGAAAACATAATCCACAGCTCTCTTCCCTGTTACCAAACAGGCCCTAATCATGGTTTGTCCAAGCAACATACATGTTTCAAGTATGACAAGAATTTCACCACTAGCAACCAAAAGCCTTTTTTCCCATATATTTGGGTTCAGTTAAATCCATTCTTTACCTCCATTCTGTTAGCTTATCTACCATCTCCTCTGTTACATTGGTAACTACCATACCATTTACATGCCAACAATATATCCTACCAGCTCCATTAACTAGTATCTTAGATTCCTAGATCCTAATCGGTGCATCCATTGATCTGCACTACTCATGTGAAACTATCTCAAATTAGTTCCTCACATTATCCTGAATGGAAGCTACCAATGAACTTCCTTAGTTTTGCTCCCTTCATTGTTGGACAAGTTTCATGGTAGCTGGTGGAATAGTATTAATGTTGTCTTGGAAAACAATGGCAATTTCAAGGGCATCATACAATCAAATGGTACTCTACACTAGGCACTTTCACTTCAAACACTTCTTCAGTTCTGCATTGGCAATATTCAAGCAGATGAAGATTTTACAAGTTGATTGAGTTGTATAGGATGCACCGACAAAGGTAAAACAAATGTTAATTCTACAACAACTTACTTCATTGGTACATCAGGACGGGAGGTGGAGATTAATAAAATAAGGATTCAGTTAAACAAATCCGATGTTGACTGATAGCTAATTTGCTACCATCATGGTGGTTGAATTACTCTCATATATCAATGTTACATCATGGCCAACTTTACAGTTTTCATGAAATCCCAATATTTCTTTTGTTGAGTTACATGAAGAACACCATCAAATTATTATAACTTGCACACGAGAATGTTGGTTTGTCATTTTGAGAGGGATAAGACTATTAACGAAATTCCTGATGATATGGAATTTGGGGGAAATTCTTGAGCAAGCTAGGAAGATAATTGCGAAAATTTTAAGAATTCAGCTCAACAGCCTATATTATTCTGTTTGTAGTAAAACTCAAGAAAGGAAAACATTGTTTGTTGGCTTTTTAGATAGCTTTTAAGAGCTAAGAGAAGACGTCATTACATTTAGTTAGGTAGATTGATGTTTTTTTTACCCACATGTGTCCGTACTTGTTTCTTATTCATACAAGATACCTGAATATATTGTACCTATATTTGTGTCCGTATTCGTGCCACATCGGATCACAAGATATGTTGAAAGGAGTTTAATGTAATTTTGTGCTACATCAATCATCTTTGAGTTTGATCTTACAAAAAGATAAGAAAAAAATGGTCAACATCATTATCTCACTATTCCTTACTAGCATATATGCAAGTGCCTTGCACGTATTTTAACCGCCTTTTAATTAACAAAAGACATCATAATAGCAAACTACTTTTTTGCTATACGTAATTACCTAGCTTCCCTCATTAAATTTAATGAACAATCTTAATTAGTAAATTTAGGTAGGGGCATATTTGGAAGAAGAAAATTCACGGTGAAGCCAACTTTCCTTATTCTATAGTAGAATAGATGCAAGATAGAAATGTCAGCTCATATCCATGAAGGATGATTAAGTTGTGAGTATCCAATCTGGAGGAATATTTCTTATATTATTATGCAAGTCACAATGGAGCATGTCAACTGGCATCAAAACTATTCTGGGGACTTATATTAGATGTCAGATCATTCAAATTTTCATACCTATGTTCAATCAGACAAGTCCATGCATTGGTAGTGGAGGGATTCGATTTCTTAATATCTAATTTTGTCAAATCAAAATAGCTTCTTAGTAAAAAATTCTAGAATCAGACTTGTATCCTCGCTTTAATGAACTACAAGGCAACATCGACATGCTGGTTCTGAATACTTATGTTCCTCGCAGTGAAATCTCTATGCTGTTTAATACCTTGGACGCAAAATATGCACTTCTATTATCTTGCACCATGTCCCAGTAGCACATGCCACAGCCACACAGAAAGGCCCACCTATGTAGCTTCTGAAGATCCAAACTAGAAGTTTGGAATCAAAGCAGTGAAGGAAATGTGTTAATCAATTGAGGAGAAGACTGATCAATATACATTAATCGCATTTTCTTATCATCATATAATTATCATATTCTACGAGGCAATTGGGCACTTCCCCTCCATCTTTTAACAGGCATAACATCAAATTCCATAAGGCCTAGCAATATCTTCCATCTACTGTCATGTTTTTTTCCTACTTTTTTTCGTTCCTTCTCCTTCAGGAATGTCATCCTTTTTTCTCTCTTTGGATTAATGTGATATGTGGATGGTGAAGGCTATAGCTGTTTTTGTATCTTCTTACATCTTCATGAAAACTCGGTCTGTGTTCCTTGGTTGTCTGAGCTCAAATTGCATAACCAAAAACATACGTTTACCAACCCACTAAGTAGACTTCAAGGTTTTATTGGAAGGCTTCTCTTGCTCATATATACTCTAGGCTAGGTATTTTCCCAGAGGGTTTACATCCGGTCAACAACTGATCATAAAATTTCTCGATTTTTGAGTCAGTACCAGTTTATGCAAATCTTCACTTAAGTCATGGATCATCACTTGCATGAACAATACAAAAATATTGACATGCTGGTTTTGAATACTTGTTCCTCCCAGTGAAATTTGTATGTTGTTTAATAAATAAGGGAAGCACTATATGCACTTCTATTACAGCATAGTTGTACCCTCTCACAGCATCACACACCACAGCCAACAAAAAGACCAACTATGTAACTTCTGAAGTTCCAAACTACAAGTTAGATGTCAAATGATTCAAAAACAGAGAAAGAAATGTGTTAATCAACTGAGGAGAAAACTTAATAATATACATCAGCCTCAATTTTCTTATTATGATATAATTATCATATTCTAGAAGGAAAATGAGCACTTCCCCTCCATCTTTAAAGAGGCATGAAATCAACACAAAAAATCCTAGCAATATCTTTCATCTACTGTCATGCTTTTTTTATCTCCTTTTTTCCCTTCCTTCTTCAGGAATGCCATTCCCTTTTGCTCTTTAGAATAATGTGTCACATAGATGGATGCAGGCTATAGCAGTTTTTGTCTAGCCTATTTTCAAGCCCATAAAAACTCAGTCATTGCTCCTGGGTCACATGAGTTTACACTGCATGACCAAAATCATAGGTTTAGCTGCCCACTAACTAGCCTCGTGTTCAATAGGAAGGCTCTCTCTCTTGCTCGTATATACTCTAGGCTAGTATTCCGCACATAGAGTTTACATCAGATCAACAACGGGTAATAAAACTTTATCAATTCTTGAGTCAGTTTATGCAATTCTTGATCCAATAAGACAGAGTAACGTGGTAAACCTTGAAGTACTTAAATATTTAGGTCCAAACCATAGGTCTTGATATTAGTCATATACTACATTTACTAATGTAGAGTAGATACAAGATCATCTTATAGCTGGTCCATATTGTTGTCCAATTCCTAATTTTGGGAATGCAACATAATCAGTTGGAGTAAGAAGCAAACTAAAAAAAAAATATCAGGCAACCATTTACATCACTTCTAAGTTTTAACTAGACGTTTCATAAGAAGTCCAAGCACATTGAGGTATGATCACGAAAAGGCAGACTGCTACAACCTATATTCTATCTTGTTTGTGATGAATTGTAAATAAGAAAATTTGTTCCTACAATTTTTTTTTGTAAGAAATAGGAAGAGGAGAAAGTAGTTTAGGAGAATTGTATAGCTGAATACATTCCACTAGTCGAACTGACGGTCTGACGGAAATCATGCAGCCGAGTATAGGATTTTTTTTGGCCTGACGGAAAACTAGTTCAATTTTTTGAGGAAAAAGAGAGGATGCCACTGCATCCACAACCATTATTAGTGATACATAATACAAAAATAATAATAATTATGATTATTTTTATAATAATATATTCCGCCATTGAGACTGACCGAGTCTCACTGGCGGAATTTAGCTTCCAAGTAGATATAAATTGTGCTAGCTGTTTTTCTTTTGTGAATGACAATTGGCTTGTCATGTTACACCAATTCAAGGTATTCACATTTGATCAATCTGTTCAACAACGTCATTAATTGAATAGCATTCTCAAATTCATTGTTTTTTTTTCTTTTTATTGTTTGTCTAGGAAGGAAGCGATGGTCATCATCACACCAATAAATTTTCACTTTCTGTTGAGATGGGAGACGTTGTTCTTCTGTTGAAGATAGAGTTGTAGCCCATTAGCCAACTTCTCCATGATTTTCACAAAAAACAAAAAACAAATTCCAGCTTCAGCTAAATTTTCAAGATGCATTGCCACCCCTAGCCTGCTAGAATTCCGTCATTGAGACTGGCGGAGTATGTTATTAGATTCTTTTTGTATTATGTATCACTAACTTGCTTTCCGTCAGACCACAAAAATCCCATACTGGATGATTTCCGCCAGACGGACATGCATATATCCCGCCAATCCGTCTAGCGGAATGTATTATGCTGTACAATTCTCCTAAACTACTTTCTCCTCTTCCTATTTCTTACAAATAGCTTTCGTACGAACAAATTTTCTGATTTTAAATATATTGACTAAGCCTTTAGGTCAGTTCTGAAATCTTTGTAATAAGCTGGGCATATATAAGTTCCTGCTGCATAGTAAGAGGTACTACGTAGTGAGGGATGTTCATATTGCTGGTGTTCTAAAGATTTTCGAGGACTCCTAAGTTCGAGGAGAAAAGTCCATCTCTAATTTGCAAAAGAACAGAATAAAAATAAAAAAAATTCAACCCCTCCAAGAATATGTCATTCTCTGACACGTTGCTTGAGTAAGAACGTTTAACAGTACACAAGATTAAATGAAACTCAAATGTAGGATAAAGTGAATTGTTTAACTTAAAATATTGAATTATAGCAAAAGTCATGCGGACAAAAAAAATGAAGAGAACACAACATTCTATACCTTCTTACAGAGCCAGATAAAAATTGCTCCGCTCATAATCCCAAGAACAACCCAGTTTCCACCTCCATAACCCTGGCCTTCCTGCACCAGATCAAAGCTTGCCGCCAACATGACTCCCGCAGCCAAGCCATTGCATACTCCTGCCCACTGGGGCTCCAACTCCAAGAAGAAAAAAGGCACCGCACCTAATCCCGTTGCCGCAGCCATAGCAAGTGTAAGCCATGCAACCGTGTGTGCCGACACTCTACTCTTTCCAACTTTCTCAATCACTACAGCCTCCATACCGGTTCCATCTATAACCACATTTTCTAAGTTTCTGCGGGGAGCTGTTACAACTCTTGTATTAGCTTCCTTATCGGACTCGGCATAACTGGAACCATGAATTGAGACGCTAACAAGAAGACATAGTAACAAAGCTCTCATTTTTGATGTCATTCCTGAAAAATTTACGCAATCTCAATTTATACCACTTTAATAATCCATTCTGTTTGAGTTAACTGAACTTCTCCTCCAAAAATTCAAATGTTGACGGCATAACATCAATTGTTACCAAAACCCTAACCATAATTGAATAATTATCAATCTGCACAACAAACCAGAATCAGATTGAAATCAAATCTAATCCGAACGTAAGCAAAAACCAATTATTACCAATATTGGATCGAATAGGCATTCAAAATGCAAAATTGAAAGTGACCCAACTGGTATAAATTGTAGATGTACCAAAACCCTAACCCTAATTGAAGAAACTTCCAATAATAATAAAAAGTTCTGAAACCCTAATCTCCCAAATTACCTCAGAAAAAGGTCGAGATGATCAAAATTGATCCGAATTTTGAAGAATCTGAACTGCAATTAGAAGAATCATCCGCATCAATCTAATCCATAACTATTCCTTTCCCCTAAATATTCTCCAAGAATATAGTTTTTTTAAATCTAGGTCGTAAAAGGAGACGACTTGACGCAAACAGAAAACTAAAAGGAATGTATATTCTCCGAATAAACACCCCAAATTTGTTACCTATTTATTTATTTATTTATTTCCAATGGGACATCTTACCAAAACTACCTCTGGTTTAACAGGTAACCCGGATACCATTTTCAAACCGGCTCAAGGTTCCACCTGTTAGGGCCTGTTTGGATCGATGTAACTCTTTGGAAGTGTGAAAGTGGCACTTGCAGCAACTTGAGTTTCCGTTGACTTGCGGCAAGTGCCACTTTCCAAAATCTGTTTGGATGGAGTACTTTTTGTCTGTTGCAAGTGGAATTAAAATTGGTTTGGTGTTTGGATGGTAGTTGTAAGTGGAAAAAAAGTAGTTCGGTTGTTTGGATTGTTGAAAGTGGAAATTTTTTTGGAGATGTGGTAAACCTAGGTATGGTTACCTCCAACTTCTTCTTTTGTATATATTAAAAGAATAAAAGTTATGTTTTGAGTTTCACAACCATTTTAACAACTATAATGAAATAAATTAAATTAAATAATATTATGAAATATATTATATTTTTCATATTCCTAGTAAATTTTTTCAATTGTGCAGATTGTCCAAAGCAAACAGAAAAATGCAAAATGTGTAACATGTATGAGAAGACAACGGAGTACACAACTGACAAAATTGTCCAAATTGTCAAAATTTTCAATTACGTGCCAAATTTACAAATTTCAGATGTACAAGACCATGTATCCTGAGAAGATAATCATAGGCCACTTTGAAACACAAGCTTCTTTGCAAGAAACAAACTAGTCTACTACACAAGCTTCTTTGCAGCAGATCCACGAGCATAGGCCCCAAAACATGGTATCCAAAAAATAAGAAGAAGAAGTAACAAATTATGATACTGGGAAAGATGGCAACCTGGGAAAGCAAGTAAAAATCGATGTGAACATTTCCCACAAATGTTGATATCAACATATCAACATTTCCAACATAAGAACTGCCATATCAACATATCAACATGTCAACATTTCCAAGCTCGACCACATAAGAAGAAGTGAAAAATGATGACCTGGGAGTGATGGCAACCTCGGAAAGCCAGTAACAAATTATGAGACTCAAAATGATACTCAAAATGGCCAGTAACAAACTGGAAGCCAGTAAACAAACTGAAAGCAAGAAGAATCCAAAAAAAATCTGGGAAAGCAAGTAACAAACTGAAAGCAAGAAGAAATGGACTATAAATTTTCAAATGGGCTCAGAATTGATGAACTTTAACATGTACAATGAGCAACATTTCCAAAATTGGCAACCATCATCAGTGTTTCCAACATTTCCCGCAGTGGCAAATTACGAACAAGTATAAGAACATGTATAATGAGCATCTCATATTTCCTGGAACCAGCAGTCCCCACATTTCCAACATTCCTGAGAATCTCATCATCGGATAGGTATCTACATGTATATAAGAACATGTATCAGAACATGTTTCATGTCAATGTCGTCATAGCCCATTTTGACAAAAGGAATAAAGTTATAGTTATGTATCAGAAAATTAAATTTCCAAACAGAACATGTATCGGAACATGTTCGAAAACTGAAAGCAAGTAACAGTCAAGAAAGAAGAAACCAACATAGGGAAATCAAGAACTTTAGATCGAAAACCTGGGAAATCAAGAACTATCAGAAACCAACATTTCCAAATTTTGCAACATAGGGCACATGTGAACAATTGCCACATGTGAACAGATCCAACATAGCCCACATATCTCGAAGAAGTATATATCGAAAACCTGGGAAATCATAACCTGGGAAATCAAGAACTATAGATCGAAAACCTGGGAAATCATAACATGGGAAATCAAGAAGTATAAATCGAAAGCCTGGGAAATCAAAAACTGGGAGTAAGGTTATCTCCCATTGGGCTCAGAAATTATGAACCTGGCAAATTATCTGACAAGTTTCCAAAATGATACTGTAATTAGCAAGTAACAAACAAAACGTAACAGGCCTGTCCAACATTTCCCATATCACCATAGCAACCCACAGGCCTGTTTGGAACCAACATATTGTATAAGAATATGTTCCATGGAACCAACACATTCCTCATATTTCCTGGAACCAACATATTGTATAAGAACATGTATCATGGAACCAACACATTCCTCATATTTCCTGGAACCAACATATGGTATAATAACATGTATCATGTTTCATGTGAATCTCGTCATGGCCCATTTTGAAAAAGGAATAAAGTCATAGTGATGGAAAGGAAACCAACATTCCCAGTGAAAATGAAAACTGAAAGCAAATAACAGACAAGAAAGTGCGCTCTAAACCATGGAGAACCTGGGAAATCAAAACCTGAAACCAATTGGTGTCGAGAACCTGGGAAATCAAAACCTGGATATAAGATTTTCAGAACATGGGAAATCAAAACCTGGGAAATCAGTATGTTGAGGGAACTGCTTCGCTTTCTTCAGCACACTTGCTGAGTTTCCTCGTTTGGAAGCTGGAAGGAAGATTTTCAGCGTAGACATATTGTACAAATTGTATCACAACCACCAAAATGAACTTCAAACATAATGTATCAGTGGTGGAAGAAAACAATTTAACCACAATGAAAAAAACAACAACAAATAGAGCTCGTCCGCTCAAGAACAAATTGAACTTCAAGCAAGAAAACATCTGAAAGTGAAGTAAAGTTCAAAATGGGCTCAGAGGTATCGTATCATGTAGAAGAACATGTATCAGAACATTCTCAAATTGCCAAAATTCCCAACATTTCCAGCACAAACATTTCCTCATTGCACCCAATTCCAACATTTCCCATTTCCTCATTGCACCAATTTCCAAAATTTCCTGCATAGGCCACTGATTATGTATCACAACATGTACATTACATGTACCAGATTACATATGGCCCCAACATTTCCAATTTGCCAATTTTCCCGACATTTCTCCAGCGTAGGCCACATAATAACATGTATAAGAACATGTATCAGAAAATGTATCATGACAAATCTCATCATAGCCCATTTTGAAAAAAAAAATAAGTCAAAGGGATGTAGAAAGAAGTATAAGTCATAAACCTGGCAGAAAGAAATCAGATGGCAAACAAGAAACAACAAAGTGACAAAGCTGGCAAGAAGAAACCAACATTCCCAGTGAATGGTAGAAAATAAGAAACTGAGAAAGAAGAAACCTGAAACCAACATTCCCAAGAAAGGAAAAACCAACATTCCCAAGAAAGGAAAAACCAATATCAGAAATATAAAGTTAAATTGGCTCAAAGGATTCACCTTGACTCATCATTGCCAATTTCATGTAGACTCAAAGGTTGCATCTTCCTCATCATAGTCTACAGTGTAGGTATAAGTTGGCTACCTCCATCCATCACCAAATTGGTGGGGGAGGCCACCAACTTTAGCTTTTCATCGCGGCCACACCCTTGTAATCCTCATTGGTAGCCCATTCCTGCAAACAAGCATTACAAAGGCAGAAACATGATAGGATTAATCATCATAGTGACCAAAAGTACAGTACAATAACAGTTGCAAACTATGTCTCCTTCGTAATAGCTTTTACATAAGATAAGCAAGCCCAATGATCGATATAATGAACACAAGGCAACCAAACAAAATAACATTGCCCATGGGACACCCTTTGACTACAAATTCCTCCTTAACTTCACTTCGTTGAACCTTAACTTTCGACTCGAAGTAACTCACCGCCTCATCGTAATCTTGGCACTTGAAAAAGCAAGCGCCTTTAAACCCATTAACTTGCATGAAACATTCAGGCCAAGTTGTGTAAACTCCCGGCTTCCTTCCTTTCAATACTACGTAGTATGACATGCTAGAAACATTATTCACCAAGTTAGAAATATAAGTAACTATGGTATGAGACATACATTACAGGGAATATCCAGTAACAGTTACTATGAATTGCAGCCAATAGCATGTCCAAAATTGTAAACTGCAGAAGTGTGTAAACTGCAGAAATATGATGACCAGTAGCATATTCGAACAAGTTTTCCTCGACTACATCCCCTTCAAAGTTGGTCGGCTCCTCAACAACTAATTCGTCTTTAGGGTCAACTCCAAGAATATAGTTGTGTAGAACACAACATGCTAGAACAATATCAACCTGGGTAGGGAAGTCGTGAAATTTCTTCTCCCCTAGAATGCACCACCGATTCTTGAGGGTAGCAAAGGCACATTCGATTTTACTACGCAACTTCGAATGCCTATAGTTGAACAGTTCCTTCGCATTGCTTGGATGGCGATCCTTCTTAGGATTGAAGTAGTACCTAACTCCACGATAAGGAGCAATAAAACCGGGCATTGTAGTGTAGCCAGCATCAACCAAATAATACTTTCCTACAAAATTGGTAGGTTAATTCATTCTTACAGATCCAAAGCCAACATTCATATGAAATGAAACTCAAATATTCGAAGGATTCCAACTATTTACCTGTTAGAACCTTTAGGCAATGTGGAGAGGGCCTGGAAAGGGCATCCTTTAAAACTGCCATGTCATTGGCACAACCTTCCCACCCGGCGAGGATATACGTGAACATCTTGTTGGGAGAACAAGCAGCTAACACATTTTGTGTTATTTGTTTTCTACCCCTAAACCTCGCTACTATGGAGGCTGGAAGGGTAGCCTGGACATGGGTTCCATCTATCATTCCTATACAGTCCTATATTTGAATGAAATGCATCGTTAACGTATAGTACTACAAGATTACATTAATGAGAATAGGACTTTCATTGAATTAGCTTTACCTCAAAGTATGGAAACCATTCCGCTGAATTCCTTATCTCCAATGGAGTTTCGGAACCGGGTTGCTTCACAAATCATTCTGTAATGGTACATATCGCACCTAGAACTTTATTGAAGTACCGAGAAACTGTTTCTCCCGACCGAATAAATTCAATACCGCATACTCTATTTTTTGACTTATGTCCCAACATGTAAAGGAAAAGGGCAAGTTGTTCCTCCACACAAACATATCTCGTGTCATGTAGCGACCCATTGGAACGAAGAATATGAACTAGACCGTAGAAAGCAGCATTACTCATCCTTAAATAATGTACACAATTATTTGCCCCTGCGGTCAAAATACGATACATGTGTGCTTGCCTCCACTGTTCTCTAATTAGGGAGGGTTCCCTTGCAATGCCTCGTCGGTCTGTTTCCTCTCTTTCAATTAGGGTCATAATTATAGTTATGACCGTAATTATACTAGCAATCGCAGAATTAAGTAATGGATCATTGGGATTCGACAAATCCATCTGGAAATTTTAAAAATACATCAGAATTAAGTAATATTCGCAAGACATTCAGATCTACAAACTTCGGAATTTCACAAAACTGCTAATTATCAGATCTACACACGTCGAAAATACAAAGATCTGCAAATTTTCAGATCTACAAACTCCGATAATTCACAGATCGCCAAAGCTTCAGATCTACAAACTTTCGGTCGCAAATAATGCACAAGACTTTCAGATCTAAGCAATTTATTCGGGTTTGCACACATATATGGTGTATACAGTCCATAGATCATGAGTAAAATTGATATAAAACGCAAAAATCAAACATATTATTATCATCGAAGATGAAACCATCAACCATTTTTACCGGATCTGGTTCATAGAACCCAAAGAAGAATTTTTTTCATCACCAAAATGGTAGATCGAAGCTGTAACCATAAATAAATTTTGGGATCTGGTTCTTAGAACCGAAAAAAATTTCGATTTCATCCCCAAAATGTTAGATCGAAGCTGAAATCCGAAATTATTTTTCGGATCTGGTTCTTAGAACCCAAAAATTTTTCGATTTCATCACGAAAATGTTAGAACGAAGAGGAAACCCTACGGAAATTATTCGGATCTGCTACGTAGAACCCAAAATAATTTCATTTCATCACGAAAATGACAGATCCAAGATGAAACCCTAACGAAAATTTCGGATCTGGTTCATAGAAGCAAAATTAATTTCATTTCATCACGAAAATGACAGATCCAAGATGAAACCCTAACTAAAATTTCGGATCTGGTTCATAGAACCAAAAATAATTTCATTTCATCAGCAAAAAAAATTGATTTTAAGGGTTTCACCTCAACGAAAATACCGGCGCAGCGCGGGAGGATGGTGACCAGAGCCAGGGAAGGAGCAGAACTCTTCTCGCTGGAGCAAAAGTGAGGAAAAGTCCCACTCCCCGCACACTTCCCCCCATTTTCGAGCGTAGGTGGGAGAGTAAAGATCGGAGGGGACAAGTCACTGTGGGGTGGCAGAGATTCCCCACTTCCCGCTGCTTCCTTCCAGCTTCCAAACGAGGAAACTCAGCAAGTGTGCTGAAGAAAACGAAGCGGTTCCCTCAAAAAGTCCCACTCCCCGCACAAATACAGCGAACCAAACAGCCCCTAATCGAAATCTTAGAATGGAATATAGGATGCGTTTGTGAAAATAATTTTTCTTTTTTTTTACTCAAACTAGTAATATGCACGTGTAAAGCACGAGCCAAAAAAAATAAATAAAAAATTATTATTCCTAGAAATTGAATTTAAGCAACAAAAAAAATACCTTCCACTTTAAACATTTGAGTTAAAATTATTGAGTTATAAATAAATCATATTAAATAATTAAATACTTAGTTATTTTTTTATAATTAAGGGAACATTTAGTTAGTTATTTAGTTATCGTTTTATTAATTATTAATATGTTTAAATGATTGATGATATATATACAGCTTGGACGGTTCATTTATAAGCCCTTTCAAGCCGCATTATAGTAGAATAAAATTGTTGTCATTCGTAAATAAATTCAAATAATAGATTTTTTTCTCTCTCTCTCTATCTACAACAATCCTTATCTTATTTTCTTTATATATATATTTTTAGTAAAAGCCGAAGCTAATTCTATTCGGCTACAAAAAAATTCTTTTTCTTCCATTGTTTATAACACGTTGTCAGAATGATTGCTCAAGAAACTTCAGACTCGAGAAACTTTGTTAGTCCCGAGACCGATTAAAAGATTAAGGAACAGAGGTCGAAACAGAGATCTCACATAAAACCTCTCAGGAGATTTGCTCTTTGATCTGAATCTGGAGTTGTAATCGAGACTTCGGAGATTCATGCAAATAAGTTTGCTCTCTGAAGAATTTGAATCCAACGAAGAACTTAAAATAATCTTATATTACAACTTACTAGAACTTTTGATTACAAATTGTCACGACCCGCACCCTGATTAGGGACACGATCACGTGGGTACGTGCAGCCTACGCCGCAGAATCGGCGGTAGAACGCTGTATATGTCATCTGTAAATACTATAACTAAACAGTATAAGGGTACCTGTCATCTCCGTACGGAGGAATAATATGGCATAACTCAATCACAAGACAAACTAGGATAGATAGCACGAAATGAAAAATATGATAGAAAGGAAAACTGGAAAGGAGTTCAAGATCAAACACAAGCTCAGAGATTTAAACACATCACAGAAACTCAAAATATAATATAAAACTATAGTCTGAAAATACTAGCTGGATCGCAGTCCAGGCAAACCTATCTAACAGTCTAAACAGGGGCTATATCATCTACGGGCTCCAGGGGTAATGTCTCATCAAACTCTATCCTGGCCATACCCGTAAAAGGTAGAGCAATCAGCTAACATGTACTCTGTAAACATCAACAGTTATCCTGTCAGGAAAATGAGCAAGTACAAACACTAACATCAGTTCCATATAAATTGACAAATTCTATAAGAGACAATTATAATGAAATACAAGACAAAGATATAGGATGACTTGGGAGCTATTCGGAAGCTGAGTTACAACCCGTAAACCAAACAAGGACCAGGGTTGTAACCCTTCTCCCGAACAGAACTTAGCCTCCAATCAAGATTTAGCATAAGATCATGTAGAACATGTGAGTAATGAATATCATAACATGGTGAGAAAAGTACTGAATGTAGAACTGAGCAGGATATATGATGTGATAAAATAAATATAAAATGTGCCATGAATTATTAGAGCGTTATGTGATCGGTTTGGAAAAGTTACAGGACAAGCTATCCACTTGGCCCGACAATCACATAAAAATCACTAGAAAGGGTCATGCCGGCCAACCTGGATAACGAGCACAAGAAATAAGATCTCGCTACACCCTACATGAGGTGAGAGTGGCGCAAGCATAAGAATATAGTGACAGGGTGGCTTTGATCACATAGCCCCTAATAATTCTCCATTCCCGAATAGTATAATGGATCCGGACATGACACGTCATGACATGGGATTCTCTAAGAGGGTAGCTACTCCCTCTCAGGAATCGGTGTCTATACAAGTACAGGGAACAAGACAGGAAATGTACCAATATACCAAGAAAATCCAGGAACAACATCTCATGTCATGATCCGACGTATATTAGTCCGTGAACCATCGTGTCGGGAAATCAAGTAATACACTACAACTGAATCGGATATAGCATATATCAAGACAATAAAAACTATCAGTAAATGCACTCGTCTGCGGTCCTGAGCTGTCAAATGGGGTCGATGCTCAGAGTGATGCCACAAACCTAAAGATGAGATATATATAAGCTAATTAGGGTTCAATAGTGTTAGGCATGATTATATAGTATAAGCTATGTAATCTAAGTCAATCTCAGTCCAACTAAGTCAAACTAGGTCACAGGAAGTCAAACCAAGTCAAACTAGGTCAAACTGGGTCAAAGGTTGATTTACAGTTGACTTTTGACCAACTGATCAACTCTGGGTCAAACTAGGCTAATGTTGACTAACAGTTGACTTTTGGTCAACTGGTCAACTCTGGATCAAAACTAGCCTAAGCATACTATTCCTAATATTACCTACCAAGATACCATATATCTTGGTCAAATAGGATCAACTCTAATCTAAGAATTAAAATATCAAGTTGTACCTCGTTATTCGTACATCGAAACCTACAACACGCAAATCGAGATAAGATAATCAACGGTAAGGTTAATAATTTATCACAGTGATCCATATGATCATCTTGCCAATTTCAGCGATGTGAGATCACTGGAATCGACTGATCTTAGTTTCGTTGTACTAATTCCGAAATACGAACTTAATAAGAATTAATTATAATAAAATGTAATACACACAGAAATATCTATAAACATTTTTGGATGATGAAACAAACATCACCAACGTGTCCAGAATGGTCAAATCAGCTAGGATAGCATATCCATAAGTTCAATTTGGACACAGGAGCAAAAAGATAATTTCGGGTCAAAACGGTGCCCGTGTTAGATCCGCTTTGCACCGAAAAACGTGCAAGAATACTAGTCCACTAAACCTAACAAATTATATGTCTACGAATTCAGAATGACGATACGAACCCAACGGTATATCCAGAATTGGATTCTGTTGACCCGATCTTAAATTGGTCCGTTGACCAGGACATTGAAATTCTGATTTGCACGAAAAAGCGTGTCAGAGCCAATATCCTCAAAACTCAGCAAATTATATGTCAACGAGTCCAGAATGACGATACGAACTCAACAGTATATTCGGAATTGGATTCCGATGAGCCGACGTCAAAAAGTTTCGTTGACCCGGACTGTGGGGCCCACTTTGTACCGAAATGCGTGCCAGGGCCCACGTCCTCCAAATCTAACAAATTATATATGAATTTATGCCAGAACGACGCCACGAGTCTACTGGTGGTGTAAGAAATTGAATCCGGAGTCCCGGGTTCAAAAATAGAATTTTACAACTTGAAAATTATGAATTCGGACGGCCAACTTTGGGTCGAATTCAACCAATCAAACGTGCTCACAATGAAACAAAACTTAAGGGATAGGAAGAGGGTTATATCAGCTACGCATAGTAATCAGTGGCACGCCAGACGGAGCTACAATGGAGGAGATACGAACCGACGAAGTTGGCTCCATAAAACTATCCAAAAATAACACAATTTAAAGCGTCAACTTGGTGGCCGATTTTGATGTATCAAACGACAAAATTAACGGACGAAACTTGAGAGGATGAAGGGGTATATACCGAGATTGTGACAGAGCAAAGAGTTTGCCGATCCAACGGTCGAATTTCTCAAAAAATGTGCGCAAAGTTGCTGCTTCGAAGTATACATTCTGGATCCGATCCGAGCGCGTCACGACGGGATTTCAAAAAAAACGCTGAAATCGCCTATGCGGCACGTCAGGGAAGAGGGTGGTGGCCACGGAGGCTTGCCCGGGGTGCGCCCGGCCAAGGGGGGCTCACCGGCAGCGGCGCGCGGCTGTCGGTGCTGCACTGCTACTGCCGCTCGCTGCTACTGCTGGCGTTGGCTGCTACTGCTGCTGCTGCTGGCGTTGGCTGCTACTGCTGCTGTTCGTACAGCTGCTCTGGCCTAGTACGGAGGCGGCGGCGGTGGTGCCCGGTCTGGCGGGACACGACGACGGTGGCGGTGGAGCGAAGGAGGAGGAAGATGGAGTGGTGGTTCGGGTTGGTGGTGATGGTATGAATTGGTGATGGTGAATGAAGAGAATGGAGGAGGATGGTAAAGAAGATGGAGAAGTGAAGAAGAAGAAGAAGGAGGAGGGGAGTCCGGCCTAGGAAAGAGAGGGAAAGTCGGCCATGGGAGCTGTCGGCCAAGCTTGGGGGGGGGAGAAAGGTGTTCTTGCTGTTGAGAAATGAGAGTGGGAGAGAGAATTATTATGTGTGTGTAATAAATGAGAGAGGGAGAGGGAGTGTGGGAATTATTAGGGCCGGCCACATGGGGTATGGGAGTGAGTGTGAGTTGTGTAGGAAATTGTGTGGTTGGGATGATGTAGGATAATGAATGGTTAGGATTTAAATAGGGATTAGGTTATTCCATTAGGGATTAAATCAATAAAAAATACATTAAATATTTGAAGTGGAAAAACTAGGTATTTAGTATTTTTGGTAGGAAAAAGTGTGCGTGGGTATTCATGAGGGGGCAACATGAAGTTTGGGTTGGGTTTGGTTGAGCCGGGTCGGGCCAAAATCGGACATGGTACAATAATTGAATTTAAATAGGTATTTATGATCATGGGTAAATAAGTAACATATGGGGACTCAAATAAATGGGACACAAGTGTCATATGGGTAGTAGGCTTCATGTGGGCCATGTCCATATTTTGGGTCGACTAGGTTGGATCGATGTCGGGTCCCGAAATTAAATTGGAAGTCAGGTCACATTCTACGGTGGATAATTAATTAGCCTAAATTGACCCAAAAGTTGTGCGAAGCAAATGAAGCACAAGATGGTGTGTCTGAGTGGGACACGAAGGTCATGGATGTAGGGCATCTCGAGTAGATCATGCATGAGAAGTTGGTTTCAAGAAAATGACTAGCCTTGCGCTCCTAAATTAAAAGTCACGCTAACGTGCATATGATGATCAAAGATAAAAGTGGGAAAATCAATTAATAATTATTTAAATATCAAATGGTCTAAATTGACCCGAAGTTGTGTGAAGCAAAAAGAGTACAAGGGAACAAGTTTGGATGGGACAAAATATATCAATATGAAGGTAATCTTGTCTGCTACACACTGATGAAGAGAGTTTCCAGAGATTGGCATCCCTGACGCTCCAGAAGTCAAAGTCACGGAAAAGAACATTAAATCAAATAATAATCAAATAACAATATTTATTCAAAATAATTGATTTAGAAAATTAAAAAAATAAGCCCTAAATTCAGGGGGCTTACACAAATGGACAGAATCAGACTACGTTTTTCCTTGCAAACATGTTACAATTGAGATAGATCTTTTACAACTTTGAGAAAAAAGAAGTAGAAGAAGACAAAACAGTCTATTGGGGTGATGAAGATCACCGTTGCTCAAAATAAGATTCGTCGTTATACGATTCATTTTCAGGAATTCCAGCAAGTTCACAAAAGAACTTCTGAAATGCTCGTAGTCACATATTTCTTGACTCGCACAAACTCCTAGACTCTAATGACAGTCGCAGTAGAATCCTCTCTTATGCTCTCAATTTCTAAGTAGTTCTGAAAGGAGGCACGAAGAGAATATATATAGAGTATGGAGGAAACCCTAACCATAATTGTCACGCCCCAGAACCAGAATACTGGCAAGTGGGGACGGACAAGGCCAGCTACGCAATTCCAAAGTACACCAATACTATGAAATTACGTATAAGCTGTCAAGCCATGGGGGTTACTCATACAAGCCAATAGTCGATCCTAGGTTAAACAATCCTAGGTATCTCAATCACAGGCAATTATACAAGGAGCAAGAAGTATGATCATCAAACATATAATAGTAAAGCATCCCAAACCATATATACATAGATGATCATGAAGCTAGTAATTTAAAATGGAGAACTAGCAAGAGTAATAGTCACACATGACAAGCTCTAGCTATAGTCTAGAATACGTACATCATGTTTTGTCCCTTAGGCTAAATGTTAAGATCCAAAACACGAGCTAAATACGTGCTCGGAGGCTAAACGCCATAAAAGAATAATGTACATATCAAGTGGGAGGATAAAACAAGAAACCCACTCAGGTACTCTGGCGATCCGGATGGCCACCGTCGAGTAGATGGTAAGGAAGATCCTCTGGGCTCCTCTATCAGATCTGGCCAAACAAAACCAGTGGGGTCAGACCCCAAATAGTAAGTACCATAAAGGAAGCCAAACTATGAACTAAAACCAGCAATAGCTAACATAGCAATGGTTAGAGATATAATTAAGTAAAAGCAGATCGAGACTCGTGCACTACCAATGCACTTATCCCGATCCTAGAAAGACAATAAGTAAAGCATCTTGGAGCATAAGGTAATTAACATGTGACGTAATGGAAAATGTAGACATGTTAAGTAAACAGAAGCTTGAGAGTAAAAATAAGCTGAACATGTGAGCTTATGAAATAGCCGAGTCATGAGCGCATGGTGACTCGGCATAGGGATCATGTATAGCTTGTGAGATAACTGAACATGTGAGCATGTGGGATAACTAGAGCATGAGAGCATATGAGAACTATATAGAACGATAATTATAGGACTTAGGAACTATTCCAGAAGTCGAGTTACAACCCGTAAACCAAACAAGGACCGGGGTTGTAACCCTTCTCCTGAACAGAACTCAGCCTCCGATTATTTATCGACAAAAGTAAGGCGTAAACAATAATGTACTGAAATAAACATACGGACACTGCCTAGATAAAAATAGACTGGACTGGACTGACTCCATCCATCATTCACGGCCAAGCAATGAGTACGGGTTGCTACTTTAACTAACTAGGGTTATCACTGTCACGTCCCGCTCCCGTAGGAGCGATCGTCCTCGCTAAGGTATGATGCCGCGCGGGCCTAGGTTGCGCCCATGCAAGACTAAGTCCAGAAACGACCGATTTGAGCTAGGCCACAAAGTCGCACAGAGTGTCCCCATTTGTAGCGGATAGTAAATGAACACAAGTTGAAGCGAATTCAAACTCTTTATTAATTTTTAAGAAGTTTACAAGCGGCACTAGGCCGAGTTTACAAGTCTCTCAAGCTCTTTCTCTCTGAAACATAAAAGGCGTGCCAAGTGGCTTACAACATGGAATGATTCATGGCGATATTCCGATACATTATGTCCTATATATAGTGCTTCAGCTCCTTGCAACGCTCCAAGGCTCCAGAGTTAGCTCCGCGCCTTAGCACGTTCGAAGAAAGCTCCACACCCGACGACATCTTCTGCGTCCTGCAAGCAAACTGTGGGGTTATCAGTACGTTGTTATGCACTGGTGGGGAGGCTAGCTCGCCCACAATGCTATCATTACCAAACACGTTCTATTTACTTTTGTACACCGTCTATCATTCATTGTCTTTCTAATCTTGCCTTAGGATAAATTTCATGGCACATATCATAACCTATCTCGTGTTGCCGAATTCAAGTGTCGCATGGAAATACATGCACGACTTACCCATACTTACCATCCAGCCTTCCCTGTCTAAAGTAAACCAAGTTAGTCAACAATTCATATGTAATAACTTAACGTGATTCTCGTAAACATTCAGTGTCGAGGGCGTGTCCTTACCTCAGATTCTAGTGCATCGTAGACGTATTTTCTAGCTCATATGCATGAAGTACTCTTTATCGTTTGGTGTGTTACATTCAAGCCTGTTCGGAAGGCGCTTCATTCAATTAACTTAGACTACTTTGTTTCAATGCAAGGACTTGCACGTGGATTGCCACCAGCAAAGCCCACTTAATCTATATGCACCGGTCGCTGGCACCACAAGCCATTTTGGACGTCTTCTCCTTTGGTAATTTCTCACCTATCATAGCGTGTGACTGGTACACATCTGATAGTCTTTTGAAATATCCCGCATAGTTCAGTAAAAACACAGTTTACACCCATTTCCTCTACTCAAACAAAACCCCCACATAATTCTTATTAAAACTCAGTTGAACCCAAACTCAGTTGTGCATAAACTGGGAAAAACAGTAGCTAACTTCAGGAAATTCTGAAAACAAGGACCAAAGTGAAATCAGTGGTGTGAATAGGGTTTAAAGTGTGACTGTTCTCAGGAAGAACAGTTCACAGCCCAAACAAAAGTTCAAATTCCAATTCTCTATTGCAAAACCCAAACTATCATAAAAATCTGATTTATCAGTATCCAAAACATATGTAGGAATCATTCAGGGATTTAAAACAACATTTTAATCGGATTAAAAAGGAAATCAAATTCAGGATTTCGAATTTAAATACATGGTATCAGTAATATTGGGAAATATAAAAATTCGAATTCAAAATCGTGTTAATATACCAATTTATAGGTTGGTAACTAAGCTAACACATCCATACGTGTAGTAACATGTGGTTTCGTGTCCAAACAATCAGACACGAAGTGTCCAGACACCTCGAGCACACACAGACACACTCGAGCACACACAGTGTCGTGCAGGCGTGTCATAGAGTCGTGTGCATGACACACGACACGTGACACATCGTGCTTGTGTCCAGATACTCGCCAGGGATAGGGGAACATGTCCCACTGCCTGCGTCGTGTCCACAAAACTTGTGGTGTCATGTCGAACCGCGTATCAGCGCGCGTTTGCACGCGTAATCGACAGCTCGTGCGTGTCCCGTACGACCAGTGCGGGAAGGATTTCTCCTCGCACACAAAACGAGATGCTCCCAAATTTTGGAAGCATGGTGGCAGTCACTGCCCCAACACTCACGCAAAATTTGGTGCGACCACGTGTCCTGTGTCGGAAGAAATAGACCCCGTGATGCAGGACACAGTGCACAGTGCACGGACAGCGTGTTTGTGTCCTCGTGTGGACACGACACGACTCAAAAATCAGGAATAAAACACAAAAATCAATAAGCAACCCTTAGATCTAGGATTCTATTCAAATAGATTTGCAAAATTTGCAAATCGAAATGGTTCGGGTATTTCGTCGAACACCTAGCATACCATACGACACTTGTCCGATACGGACACCAAACGGACACGAAATTTGCCCAAATTTTAGGGACACCTAGGGGACTCCTAGATCTAGCCCTACATGCAAAGAAAACTAAAATTTAAATCAATTTAAAGGATTTTACCTATAGGTGCAAATTGCATGGAAAAGCTCCAAATGGGGGGTGTTCCTCTTGATGGCCAAATGCTCCAATTGAGCCCAAAACTGAGATTAACCTCCAGAAATATTAAATATACAAAAATCAGAACCTAATGCAAAAGACTAGGATGAAAAAGGAGATCAAATGAATAAATGGGAATTTTTGGAAGGGGGAAGAATACCTCTCTTTTCTCCAAGTGTTGGAATGTTAAAAAGAGGCAAGCCCTAAAGAATAAGTATTTAAATAGGGTGGGGATCCCTATGTGGCTGGTCATTTAGGGTTTGGTTAGGGTTAGGTCTTCTAGTTATGGGCCATGGGCCAAGTCATAAGTCATTTCATTAAACCATAAATCATGAAATGATTTCACTCAAACTAATCCTCCTATTCCAAAATTAGTCTCTAATGACTAAAAGTAGGTTAACCTAAGTTAGACTAGGGCTACCATAGCTAGGGTTAGGTTCTAGGCTAGTCCACTAGGTCTCAACAAGTCAAAGTCAAACTAGAATTCACCAATTCAACAAATCACCAAATAATTCAAATAAGTCAAAATGACCAAATTACCCCTAGGCTAAAAATGATAATTAAATTATCCTAATGACATGGTTAGGCTCTAGGTCATGCAGTCTCTCAGGTTTCACTAGCAGCACATCAAAATCATAAGTCATGACTTAAATTAATTCTTAAATAGTTTAAAAATTATTAAAAATCACTTAAAATCATAATGTGAATCAAATATCAATAATTAATAATTAAAATTACAAATTTTCAAAATTACCCTCATCGGGAAAACTGGGTGTTACAAATGCCTTCTTGATGTGTTTAAACTTAATCATATTAGAAAAACATTTATATGACACCCACTTGGGCCACCATCCCATGTGCATACCTCAACACCAAGCATGGTATTATATTGAGATACCTACGAGATTTTTTTTCCAATGTGGGACTATCTAATTTCTAGCTTTCAAGTAGGAAAACTCCATGAGCATAAGAAAAAACTCCAATAGTCTCCATATATATCAATATATATGGGTTGAGCGTTCCCCATAGTGACTGTCATCATGCATAAGAATAGATGTTGCTTCGAGTTGAATCTTCCCGCATGGGCTAAACAACACTAAGATACAAGAATGGAATAAGCCTTGAATTCTGCACCATAATTGTTATTCTTTCCACTCATACAATGACATCAGTTGTGCTTGCGGTTGCACACTAAAGACAATGTGCATGTCTAGTTTCGGTGTATATATTTCGGGTGTCTACATACTTACCCTCAAGAGACAGTCTATATCTTTGTCCATACACTCTTTGTGGGTTCTTTTAAAGTCCCAACATGAAGCCTTGTGCTTGTGTGCAGTACTGTGCCACTATGACATGGCATAAAGCAGAGGCTCCACCTCATCGTGGTGTCACTCTACTGTAGCATGAGAACACAAGCCCTTTTGTAGTACCGTACTACCCAGCATGAAGCCTTATGCCTCTTTGCGGTGCTACGACACTGTGACATGGCTCACGAAGCTGACGCTTTACATCTTTTACCTCTTCATGGTGTCACATCACTATAACATGAGGTCAGGCCTCTTTGTAGTGCTGTCTACCACTCTTCATTCTACAACATTAGGCTATATGCCTATATGCGGTGTTATGCCGCTGTGACATGGCTGAAACCCTCTCGATATACTTTATGGGGTGTCATCACACTGTAGCATGGAGTACTACGCTCTTTTGTAGTGATGTGCTACCCGTGCTTCTTGAATAGCATGCCGAACATTCAAAATTCCTGGGAACTCATTAAGACGTCGAAGCCATCCTCCCACAGGACTTGTTCTATTCAAAGAACAATTAGTAGCCAACAGTGGTTCTGGGTCTGTAATCCCTCGGTGTCTCAAAGGACTACCCATTGTTCTTGAGATTCTCCCCGTCAACGGTCCTTCTTGAACCAAAAGCTAAATGTCGTAACCCCTCAGCTCGAGCTCCAGCGAAGGGACTAGGATTGGGGTTGTGTCTCTCGGTGCTCGGGAAGAAGAGGAGGAAAGAAAAGTTAGCAGCAGAAACGACGGTGACCGCCTTCGCGCCTGCCGACGCACTTTTGTGTCGCCTGAAGGACACGTCGACGAGCAGGACCCTCATGGTAGGAGGAGACTACACGACCGAAGACGACGACCTCATCACGAACTCGGCGGAGGTATACGGAGGTTAGTGTCTGTGTTAGACATGAATTGAGTTGGAGACATATTTGTTGGACATAGAGACAGATTTTTGGAACACATGGACATATCTGTTGGGGACACAGAACGGACACAAGCTTAAACCAAATTTTTTTTAACTTTTTTCTTTTTCAGAAAACTATTTTTCAAATAAAATTAACCAAAGGCAAACTCAGAATCTATACTCAGAAACCAACATTTTAACTTACCTTTAGAAAACTGTTTTCGGAAAGAAAAGAAAGAAAAGAAAAACAAAATAAGAAAACACATCCAAAGGAACCCTAAAGTCCATGGCAGGGCGCATTTGTTGGTACCGGCAATAAAATTTTTTTTTTTTTTGGTATTATGTAGGATGCAAGTTCGAGTTTCTCCTCGCAATTATTAATGCCATCCATTGTTCTTATTTTTGTTCAACTTTGTACTTACTTGTTAGCTTTCTTATTACTTAAAAAAAATCATTAAAAAAAAAAAAAACACCCCCACCCCAACCCTGCACATGAATCATTCCTGGGTTGGTCCTTGGTTTTTTATCTAAAAGAAAGATGCATACAAGATGCGTCTTTAAATTGCATACTGAAGGTTGGCGAAAGCTAAAAGTAAACAAGGTTCTACTAAGAGGCCAAATTTTCAACTGTCTTGTATTTTATGGACGAGCTGGATTGCAGTTGCCAAAATTTCACAATAGTAGTCTGCTATTCCCGTCCCATGCGCAAGCTTGCATATATGAAATGGATGTTTCTTTCGGTGTTGAAAATTCGTCCACATCTTTTTCTCTTTTTTTTTTTTGATGTAAGGCATAAAGCACGGGACTTTGTATATACTTAATTGTATACTATTTGGGTCCACTGTTTTCAATTTTCACATACACCCACACGTCTCCTTCGTGGTTCGATTTCGAGACCGTCGTCTAGCCAAAGAGATTGTCGTCTAGCCTAAGAGATTATACCTCTTCTCAGTGACCACAAGATGAGCTCGATAAAATTCATCCACACCTTGTCCTTCTGCAGCAGTCTATTTCAGTAGTAGGACCCCCTCACGTTACTTGTAACGCCTAAATTTAGCAACAAGTGGGGGAGTCAGAAATCTGAAAGCAACAAGAGCAAATGGGAAAGAACTTGGCTTTTCTAAGATCTTCTTATCAAATCGTCTCAGCGTTCGCGAGCGTGTTCAGAGTTTAGTTTGTTTGTTACAATTAGTCGTCTCTTAAAGAAACAGAGCCAAATTGCAAATGACAACATACCATTTTGGAGAAACTAGTTCCATTTGTGCTAGAATCCATTATGGTTGATGGATGAGATGCTGAAGAATTAGGCTAATTCTAAAGACACTCTGCATTTTATTCCAGAACAGTCTATTACGACTGCCAACAAAGTTGGCAGTTCTAACATTAAGGAGAACTGCCAACTTCGTTCACATTCTATCTTAATATTCAAATTTTTTAGGACTGCCAACTTTGTTGACAGTCCTACTTTATATTAGGACTATCATTAAACAATCCGAAGATTGGACTACTCTCAAATTAAACTTGGAGTGCCTATTGAATTAGCCGAGAATTAATGGTCGTCTCTCTTGTCCCCTGGCTCTCTTGTCCCACTGCCAGGGAGAGAGGAGTTCAATTGTTACTCGTTGGGAGCTAAACTCCAAGAAGCATGAGAAAGAGATGGAGAGTGTGTGCGAGTTGTTGCTTCTTGGTTTCGTTCGGCTTTGCTCTACACCATCGAAATTATTGGAACAGGCAAGTTACAAGTGATCTTGGCTTTACCGATAATGACTAGTTTATCAGGAGTTACAATGAAAAAAAAAAGCAGCAGTATTCGGTTTATTCGGTTCCAACCAATCGAATAACCGAAAATCGAATTGGACCGAAACCGAATAAGCAAAACCGAAACCGAACCGAATTGGTCAATAACCGAACCGAACCGAATTAAATCGGTTCGATTTTCGGTTTATTCGGTTTTTGGGTTTATTTGTGTTTTTTTTTGTTTATATATATATATATATATATATATATATATATATATATATATATATATATATATATATATATATATATATATATATATAAACAGGGCCGGCCCTGAGTTCATGTGGGCCCTAAGAGCATCTCCAACCCTATTGTGAGTTTGAAAAAAATGGTTGCCACATAGGAATGACAACCATTTTTTCCAAAAGTACTTCTCCAATGCAAATGTGAAATAAAGTGTGGAGTTGACATGGCAATGACATGGCAAAGACAATGTGAAGTTGGTTGTCTAGATCTAGTCAATGCACTTCACAATGTCTTTATGTCCACATCATCATTTGTGAATAAAAATATTTATAAAAAAGAAGTAGAAGAGTAAAAGTTGTCTTGGAAGTTGTAAAAAATTATTTGTATTGTCTTCTCAATACTTTTGCATTGGAGATGACTTTTTAAACCCATTGTCATTTGTGAATATAATCTTGCCACCTATACAAGACATTGTCTTGTGCCTCATGCCACATAGGATTCACAACACAAAACAAGACAATAGGGTTGGAGATGCTCTAAGCAAACTTTTAAAATGGGGCCCATATATAATATAAAAAAATTGAACTAAAAGTAATTTTAAAAAATATTGCAGCCAAGAATTGAACCTAAGACCTCTTGTATGCAAGTTTAACATACTAACACTACACCACAATTGTTTTGTGCTAAAGGAGGGTCATGTTACATATTAGTTCTATATTCGATACAAGATTACTAATATATATATATATATATTTAAAAAAAATTTTGGGCCCCCAAATTTTATGGGGCCCTGGGTGGTCGCCCTGGCCGCCCTGGGCCAGGGCCGGCCCTGTATATAAACTAAAATTTTCTTATTCGGTTTTCGGTTTTGGACCAAAACCGAAACCCAAACCGAAACCGAACCGATTTTTTTTTTAAACCGAACCGAATCTCTTATTCGGTTCGGTTCGGTTCAATTTTCGATTCAAAACTGAATAATGCTCACCCCTAGCAGATACTAGTCTTATTCATGGATCATCAATAGAGTATCTTATCAATGGCAATGTTTGGTTTACATCAACAAAGGGTGGAATTTCTTCACTTTTGTACAATTTCAACAACTAAAAGTCGGGTAAAGTGAATTTAAACCCTCTTTAAATGTTACGAAAACGCAATTAAAGGCTCCCTGATTTGAAAAATCCAAAAAGTTACGAAAATGTTTAAATCACTCCCTAATCTAACTTTTCTGTTAACCGGTGTTAAATGGAGTTGTGCTGACCATTTTACCCCTGGATATAACTGACCATTGTAATTTGTCACTTGATTCTCTACACTTGCTAATAAAATCCAAAGCTATTTACTGTAGTAAAACTTTGGTTGTTTAAATACTATAGTCAGAAATTTTATATTTCTATAAAGTTATCATTTAAAATTATTTTTTATTTAACAAATATATAAATATTTTTGGGGAAAACAAAACTGATAAATACAGAAAAAAAAATCAATTCTTAAAAAATGGAAATGGTGAAAAACTGGAAAAAAAAATACCAAAAAAAAATACTATTAAAATATGGAAAAAATAAAAAATAGACAAAAATAGACAAAACATTCCAAAAAAACCAAAAAAATGAAGATAAATCTTAAACAATGAAAAAAGACAAAAAGAAAAAAACTATACAAATTTGAAAAAAACAAAAAAAATTTAAGATAGAATTCTCATGCTTGACGTCATTTTCGAAAATAAATGTTTATAATCTAATAGCAAGTTTTCATCTTAAATTTTCTCTGAAAAAAAAATCTTTTAACAAATGCCGGTTAGTCCTGAACTATCCAGCCATTTAAACTTAGGGCATGTTTAGTAAACCGTAGTTAGAGCTAGATAATTGTAACTATATTATATTATTTAATATTTTATAATAATTATAAGATTAATTAATAATTATTATTAAATTTAATTTATATTAATTAATAATAATTTAATCATAATTATCATTATAGTTATAATTTATATATTATAATAATTTATTAATCATTATTATAATT
>JANAVB010032795.1:0-55041 GCA_029216955.1 Iris pallida
TGATAGCTTATTAGTAATTAATGACTGTACTTAAACTTGATACTTATAATTAGAGAGAGGGCTTCTAATCAATTTCTTCTTCCATATAGAAATCGAAGAGAGAAAGGAATGGTCATGCTGATGACTTAAATTCGAAAAGGGGGGTCACTGGTCATTTGAACTCATCCCCAAAAGTTCACAAAATTGAAGAGGGGAAATGGAGAGGAGAGGGGCTCACGGGATTTTCGTCGACGGGTGGTCTGCTGCATGGAGGCAGGGCGCACGGCTCCCGGCGGCCATATCCGGCTGTGGCGGCAGAGGAGCACGGGAGTCTGGCGGAGCAGTACCGGGAACGAGACGAAGGAAGGCATCGTCCGCGTGGGTGGTGGTTTTGGTCTTGTTGATGCCATGATGGTGGTTGTGAAAAGGATGTGGTAAGGTCGATGGTGGTGGCAGAAATCTAGCCGGAGACGGGGGCCAATGGTGGTAGCTGTGGTTGGTTCCATATTGATGGTGGTGTGGGCGATGGCGATGATGGTGCATGTGGTGGAGAATGGTGGAGATCAGAAGGTGGTTGCTAACTAGCCGGGAGTGGTTATGGCTTTAGGGCTGTGGTGGAGGCACGGGATGGATCGGCCAAGGGTGCTGCCAGAACGGAAATGGTGGTGGCGGCAACGTCGGGATGTTAGGGAAGAAGAGTTCGACAATGGGGGTGATGGCCGGAGTCAAGCTCTGTGGCCGGGCTGGTGGTCGAAACAGAGGAGTCGGGGTGGCTGGGAGTGGTCGGACAGGCGTGGCTGAATGATGAATGGCTGCTGCTAGGGAAAATTAGGTTTTAGGAAATTTGTTATAACATTTTGGGAAGTCTGCTATTTATAGGGTAGGAAGGGGAAACCCTAAGGGCTAATGTACATGTAATAGAATTAAAAAGATAGTGGAAAATCACTAACTGCTAACACTAACGCTAACCGCTAACATTATTACTAACCGTCTAATTTAATTAGTACTAAAATAAATACTATAAATAAATAAATAAATTAATTAATTAATAGTTACTACTAATTGTTAGCTAATCGTAATTTAGTTACCACTATCAATAATTACCTAACCGAAAGGACCTAGCCCACGATCCAAGTTCAACTTGGTAGGCTAGAAGACCGAAATGGTCTTAGCCTATTACGAGGGAAACGAAGATCCTGAAATCATTATAACTTCACGGTTTCAAAAAAAATATTTATCAAAAATTAAGGTATATTAGATTAAAATAATATTTTGACAAATTATTTCGTATGTAAAGGAAATATTTATATCTAATAAAAAATTTAGACAGAAAATTATTTAATTAACATAATATAGATTTTTAAATCAAAGAATCAAATACTGATAGCATATTACGATCGTAAATAAATATCGCACTAGAATTTACGATTTTCAAAGATTAAAAAAATTCAGAGAATAAAAAATACAAAAAATTTGAAAAATCCAAGAAATCGATTAACGGAGGTTACACAGGCAGCGAGTGTGGCCGTAGTGTCATTGGCAAGTGGTGGCAGTGGTCGAGATGCTGGCGGAAGTCGGGGTGTCTTGGTGGTGTAGTCGCAAGGGATGGGTCAGAATGGTATTGGTGGTGTTGACGGTGGTGGAATGGTGGTACGTGGCCAAGGTTGGAAGAAGATGGCTTGGTGATGTTTGTGGTGGTGAATGGTGCCGGGGTGGTGACTGGCCATATTTGGCCGGAGGGAGATGGATGCCATTGTAGCGGAGAGGAGTTCGTCATGGAGGAATGGCAGGCACTGGGGTGTGGTGGTGCTGCCGAAAATGGAAATGGTGGTGGCAGTATGGGTGATGGTCAGGGGAGATGATGGCACTGGTGGTCAGGTTAGGAGGAGACGGTGGTCTGAAGGAGGTGGACGGCCACTAGTCGTAGCTCTTATGGTGGTGGCAGTGGCAGCAATGCCAGGGTGTTAAGGAGGAGGAGGTCGGCAATGGGAGTGGTGGTATTGGTGATGGTTGGCTGCTAAGATGCTGGGGGTGGCGGCTGCTAGGGAGAAATTTAGCTTAGAATTTTGTTTGTTGTAAAAATATTAGCACTACAACAAAAAAATGTTTTAACGACACTTGAAAAGTGTTGTTAATGATTTTTCAT
Source organism: Iris pallida (assembly GCA_029216955.1). NCBI lineage: Eukaryota > Viridiplantae > Streptophyta > Magnoliopsida > Asparagales > Iridaceae > Iris > Iris pallida. Next base: position 2,126 of record JANAVB010032795.1, read on the forward strand.
GACACTTCTTAAGTGTTGTTCTAGAGGGGGTGTCATAGAAAGTTTGTTTACTTTCAACGACACATCAAAAGTGTCATTTAGTAAATTTATGACAATACTTTCTAAATGTCGTGTAATACTAATTTCATGGCATGATACCGGTGTCATCTTAACGTACTTCAATGACATCTGATAAGTGTCGTCATAAATATTTTGGACTTTCAACGTCATGACAAAAATGCCATGAATACTTTATGACGGCACGAGTGATATGCTCCACAAGATGGTCCCAAATGACGGCACGAGTACGAGCAGCTCCATGAATAACTTTATAATGTGCTTTAATGACATCTGATATGTACGATGATATGCTCCACAAGATGGTCCCAAATGACGCCATTGAGTTCAGAATAGTCCAAATAGCCTAATTTGGTATATAAAAGTCCAGAATCAGGATTCAGCATGGTTATCGAGTCAGAATAGGAAACGACTTAAATAGTCGCAATTTATGATGTCATAATCAGCAAAATTCGTTTAATAAATATAACTATTTTTAGAAAATAGCTTGAGAGTCGAAAACTATTAGCCAAAATAATCATTTTGGAAATGCATGAATAATATTTAGGTCAAAATAATCTTTGAAAATTACCTAAAAAATACTAAAAATATACATATATAGTCAAACCCATATTTAAAATGATTGCTAATTAATCAGTTATTTGTAAAGTACTAGTAGCTAAAATGTTAACAAATGCCCAAAAATATTTATTAACTAGTATATTGATTAACTAAAATATAACCCAAATCTTAATTAAATGTTATTAACTAAAATACTAATTAGAAAAAAGTAGATATATATATATTCATACAATACATGTACACACATATACTAATATGCCTACTGATATAATCACTAGAAAGGTTTTATAAAAATTCTAATGGGCTTAAGCTCAAATAAAAACTTCAACCCAAAATAAATATTTACAAACCCTAAATCATATAACATTAATCAAAATTTATAACGAAATATTGCTTAACGGGCTCAACCCAGAAAGAAATGAACACGTCCCCTTAAATAATGTTCATGGTCCAAGCAAAAACCAAATCCTAATTATAATAAATATTTTACAACAAAATAATAATAACAGATAATAATTAAAACCCCTAATTAGTGGCAGCAAAATGGGGAGGTCTAGCTGAGCTCCCAACAAAATTCATAATCTCTAATTAAACCTAACAATTACTATTAACAACAACAATAACAATAATAATATAATTAGCCGATAAGTCAAAATAAAAAGGGGTGGTCTTTACTGGTCAATTTTTTTATTCCCTAACTCTTAATTAAATACGAAGAGAGGGGCTTCATGCTCTTCATTACCATTCCTAAAATTCACAAAATCGAAGAAAGGAGATGGAGAGGAGAGGGGCTCACAGAGGGGGGGTTCTCGGCGGAACGTGCCGGGGGGCGGAGGTCGGGCGGAGGGAGCATGGAAGAGACGTGATCGAAGGTCTACGACGGTAGCGGCACATTGGGTTAGCGCTAGCGGGGCAGAGCCAGGCGGAGCGCCAGTGGGACGGAGTGCACGCCAGAGCAGAGCGAATAGCTCGAAGGAGCAGTGTCGGCGTGGTGTGGCTCGTTGAATGCAAAAAGGGGCGAAGTCGCCAGGTAGAGATGGCAGGTCCGATGAGTGATGCTAGCGGTCTTCTCTCTTCTCTCTATTCTCTCTCTGTGGTTGAGGTGGCTTTGTCGGCTGGACAATGGGTTTTGGAGTAGTGGCCGTGGTGTTATTGGGAAGTGGTGGCGGTGGTCAAGATGCTGGCGGAAGTCGGGTGTCGTGGTGGTGTAATCGCAGGGGATGGGTCGGAATGGTGCTGGTCGTGTTGATGGTGGTGGAATGGTGGTACATGGCCGAGGTCGAGAGGAGATGGCGTGGTGATGTTTGTTGTAGTAAATGGTATCGGGGTGGTAACTGGACATGTTTGGCCGGAGGAATATGGATGCCAGTGTGGCGGAGAGGAGTTCGTCATGGAGGACAGGGGTGGAGAATGGAAGGCACTAGAGTGTGGTGGTACTGCCAAAAATGGAAATAGTAGTGGCAATATAGGAGATGGTCAGGGGAGATGATGGCACTGGTGGTCGGGTCCGGAGGAGACGGTGGTCGAAAGGAGGTGGGCGGCCACTGGCCGTGGCTCTTCTGTTGGTAATGGCAGCAATGCTAGGGTGTTAGGAAGGAGGAGGTCGGCAATGGGAGTGGTGGTATTGGTGATGGTTGGCTGCTAAGGAAAATCGGGAGGGATCGGGATGCTGGGGGGTGGCGGCTGCTATGGAGGAATTTAGGTTAGAAATTTGTTTGTTGTAAAAATATTGGGGGATCCCCAATATTTATAGGGTAGGATAAAAACCCTAATGGCATGGATTGTAAATATAATAGAATTAGGGAATTAGTGGAAAATACTAACCTCTAACACTTAGTCGCTAACTACTAATTAGATTACTTTACTAATTATCTCTAGCTAATTATAATCACTACTGATAACTATATGACTCAAATAAATTAAAATAAAGTTTATTTATTTTTGATAATATTTGAAAAATCTTTAATATATTCAAAAATAATTATTTATAACTTATGTAAATTAAGGAAATGAACATGGAGATTCTAATAGAATATAATCTTACATAAAAAATAGTTTTCATAAAACCAAATGGTCCAACGAAATACTAACAACATTATACGAACAAAATTACGCTTTAAAATAAATTTCTCGTTTTCATGATTTAGAAAAGAAAAAAATAGAAAATGTAAAATTTTGAAAAAATTTAAAATTGGTTAACAGAGGTTACACAATCTTGTCCCAATATTGTTGTTCCGTTTCAAACATTCTTGCAAGCTTCCATCAACATATCATAGTCTTTCCTGCATCTCGATTCAAATTTAGTATACAACTGAGTTTGGATCATATACATAAATTAGGTCCCACCAATTAGGGGCGAGCAAATATCGACCCCTACCGAAAAACTGACCGAATATCGATTAAAATTATTCCGAAAAATCGAACCAAAATTATGTGCCGATACCGAATTGCCGAACCGACTAAAATATGGTATAATGGTAGTGGTAACGGTTTGAGTGTAATACCATACCAAAAATACCAAACCGAATATATATATATATATATATATATATATATATATATATATATATATAAAATATATATATATATTATATATATTTATATATATATATATATATATATATATATATATTTAATATATATATTAATATATATATATATATATATATATATATATATATATATATATATATATATATATATATATAGTGGTTAAGAGAGATGCATGCGGCCCGAGTGGTCAGGATATCGATTCCCGGTAGGGGCGTTCGCCACAATTACCTTCTTTCAAATGACCTCTAGCCTAGTGGTTAAGAGAGATGCATGCGGCCTGAGTGGTCAGGAGATCGATTCCTGGTGGGGGCGTTCGCCACAATTATATATATATATATATATATATATATATATATATATATATATATATTTTTTATATAAATATATATATATATATATATATATATATATATATATATATATATATATATATATATATATAATGTTTTTAGTGATTAATTTTATGCTACTTATTTTTATTTTTTTATCTTTGTTTTAGTTGAGAATCAGTTTCTTAGAACTTAGAATGTATTTTGGTTGACTTTAACTTATGTTAAGAACACTAAGAATTGAGTTTTTGATCTTTTGAACTTATGTGTTATATTTTCATAGAACTTTAAAGTGAATTTTGGAGTACTTAAACTTATACTAAGGATTAAACTTAATGATCTTAATCTTTTAAGTTCATTGTTTAGGTGTTTGCGACTTGCCGTATATTGTTCTAATAAATTTGATTAATTGTTTGGTTGGTAGAGGCATGACTTTGAAATTGAATAATGCTTCCAAAAAAGTCAAAATATATATTTCTAGGTTAGAAGATTCTATAATATTAAGTTTGTTGATTGATCAAATTTGAATTGGTAAAATACCGATACCAAACAAAAAGCAACCGAATACCGATTTAACCGAAACCGAAAAAACTGATTCTAAAAGGTACGATATTGGTATTGGTTTTCTAAATACTGATTTTAAAAAATACCAAAAAATTTGACCAAATACCGATCGACTATACCGATGCTCTCCCCTACCACCAATATATGCATTTCAGCCAAGCCTAGTAGTAGGAAATTGGAGCAAAGCTAACAAGTAAATTTTTAATCCTCGAATACTTGTCATCTCGTACTCTCGAGCGGGCTTGATCTCTAGCGATCATTCTCACGATTCTATCGCATATGCATATTCGATACATATGTGGTCATCCAACAAAAGTCACCGTATGCGATGCAATTTAAAATCACATTTCTCAATTTTATAAATTTTTGCACTAACTATCAAATCAATGCGTTGTGTCAAGTCGTCGCGCATTCGATCACAACAAGTCTCCATAACGCATTGCGTTTGAAGTCACTGCCAACTATTTTTGAAGCCTCACTTTGTAACTCATCTCTATATGATTTCCTTTTGTTGACTTCCAGATGCATGAACGTTCAGGGCTACCCCTGCTAGGCAACTTACCCAGTCATCGGGCATAAATTCTCCAGACGTAACTCAAATCGACGATGCTCAAAGGAAATGGTCTATAATTGTTTAACTCGAGTTGATAGTGCTCAAAGGCAACAATTGCTTTGACACAAAGGTCTTCTATGATGCGTCTTATGTTTGATTCCTATATAGTAGAAAATTCCTAGCCAAATTTCTAACTTGTTCGTCTCGCTACATCGAATATAAGTTTGATTCATGCAAGCTCAATTGCTAGGTGAATCCAAATCCAGGGACGCAACTCAAAAGTCATTCTCTTACCATGCGATCTCGTACATAGCACGATTTTCGAAGTCACCTATCCGTATCACCAAGTTTGTTTGTGAAATTTCCATTTCGATCGTCGACCTACATAATCATTCAAACATTCATCAGACCAATACTCAAAATTCGACTATATCATTCTCAGCCGAAGTTGTTCCTCAATTCCCGAAATAATTATTTGATGGCATAGACTTATCATCAATATGCACCAGGTCATTTTTTCTCGACGCAATTCCATGTGCAATATCGTATGGGTCATCTTATGGGTCTGCAACATTCACTTTGATTTGACGGTCAAGACTTTTAGGGTCAGCTACCTCGAAGCTACAATCGATAATTGTGGATCATTAATGAATGACAATTACTATGAACCATGTTATATCTTATTATGGAGCCAAATCATGTTCCGACAATTTCTATGAGACTTTACCCAAATCCGAACATAACCATTTCTACCCGTGCAACTGAGGTGCAACTATCTTCTGAATAATTCATGCACTAATATGGATGATTCCATAATTTATGAAACATCTACTCGTTTAGGGACCGAGTTTATCTACCCACAGTCAATACCCGAGATGCTATACGCATCGAAACAATCATCAATGACTTTACAATCTTGCCCTCATCAATCACAAAGTTTATGATCAACTAGTTCGACACTCTGGTATTACTATTTACAAAAATCACGATATCGTAGGCCCTCTCCATTTTGTATTCACACATCGTCCTTACATTTTCTTAGGTATCAATTTCGATAGCGCGAGGGTCACCATTGATTCTATATCAATGTCAACATAACTCGTATCGCATACATCCAAGTTCACAATGGACTTTTCTATACGCATCAATTCCTTTTCGGATTTATCACATCCCATTATACTCTGATCTTGTAACCGAGTTACCGATTATCCAACAACGAACCCTCAAGTTATACGATCGTACCCTCTAAGTTTTATGCGATTTAGTCGTACTCAAGTGTGTTTTGCCTCAATATAACCCAATATTTTCTTAGGCACAATTATCCGTATCAACCAACATTTCATCGAGTTCGTAATTCATGCGATCCGATTACAATTTGCATCGACCGACATTTTCATCGAGCTTGCAAATCGTGCGACTCGATTATAACTTCGAGTTTTCTATCCGAACGATCCGACTATTGCCTCAAGGCATAATTATTTTGCTAATCTCAGTCATCCGATCGACTTCTAAATTTTTGTTCGACGTATCATTCATTGATACAAGTCCATGCCTTATTGTTCGAACTGATTATCGAAGAAAACTTGCATCAACATACCGCCATATAAATTTTCAATCGAGTCTCGGTACTATCCGGTCTGTTGCGGACAAACCTTCCGTAATTCACGTAATGTGTCGATGCAATCCATCGTACAAGTGGTATTACATATACCACTCAGAATCTAGTCATTCATCGCATAAGTGGTATGGCATATACCACTCGAAAATCAAGTTATTACTCTCACATCATACTCAGTATGAATCAATGTTTATTACAATCTAACCATCCAGTGGTGATTATATCGATCACAATCGTAACTTTTGATAAAATCAAAATTCGACCCAACTCAGCCAATGTATACATTTTGCCAACTCATGTTCGACGTGCAACCGAACCGATATGTTCCTATTGATTTACGATTTTTAGTTTCATTCGTTGCATCTCGTGCAACATTTCATTTACGATATTCAAAGATAATACTGGAATTCTTTAAACACATTCGATATCAAGCTGCATGTTCATATACAACACATCATTCATAATCAACTCATTATAATTTATACAACAATATCTCACGACTTCTGTTATATCGATGCAACTAATATTTTTCATATCGATTGTTGCATTGAAACAACAAATATCTCAATTCACAATTTACGACTTGTTGCACTTGCAGCAACAAACATTTCATAATTTTCTCGCAACATCAAGTAAATTTCAAAACACTTGTGACAAAATTACGCAACTTTGTATTAGACTTATTGTATGGAACATCCAATGCAGCATCGAGTAGAGTCAAGAGTCATTTAATAATGGTAGGCAACTTTTAAAATTGAAAAGCAATAAATCATCCTGAGAAAATTGAACCTAGAGCTCTGATACCACTTTGTCAAGCCCCGACCTACGAAATCGATCGACCTCGCATCTATTTTACTGAATCGATCGTCCCCGCTGGACGTAATGTCGTATGAGTCTAGAGTTGAACTCGTACAAGGATAGATGATTCAAATCTTTAAAATGGTTATCTCGATTCAATATTAGAAGGGGAAGAAACAAAGTCACATTGGAGTTACAAGAGTATACGAAATAATTCCCTTTATTCAATACGCAGCAGAATTATAAAGGCTTTCAATAGCCCAAATGAATCTGCCAAATTGTCTTACAACACTCAAGTTCTTTCTTATCCATAAAGGATTTTATCGTTTCATATATCACGTCTTCTATATCTCAGCTGCATCATCTTATTGTAAGTTCGAACGTCAATGTGGTCGTACGCCTCAAAATGCTATGACGTTACATGCCTCAGCACGTTCAAGTGAAGCTCTGTCGCGAGCATTCCATTCTTGAAACTTATAAGCAATCTGGTGGGGGATCAGTACTAATCCTCTCATGTACTGATAAGACTCACCTTTACTAAACCGACATTAAGTAATTTATGAATCATGCAGCTTAACTTGTGATCTTTCTATATTTTCCCTAGGATCAATTTTATGGCATATTGTAAGCAGTAAAGCATGTATTTTATGGCAAGCATGTTAACATTTATTTACATAAGCAAGCAGGCAACATATAACAATCTCATGTTATTTCGTAATGATTTCTTACCAACATCGACGCACTAACCCTTGCACCGACGCACGGTGAATAAGCCTACCATATTTTTTTGTCATATTATAAGTGATCTTTGTGCAGGATCTCTGTGTGCATGCACTATTCAGCCCACCGGCCCTATCTATATGAAGGTCAATAGTATTCATCATGCCAGAATGGACTATCTTTCTATGGTACGACGGTGATTACTTCATCTTAGGTTGCTAACCCCATTTTCTGAAGCTCTTTAGAACATTATCGACATTTGTGGTGCCTCATTTCCAATACTAGGTCGCAAGCCTCTCTAATGAATTATCCCACATAATACACATCTCAATTCCCTTCTAGATCGAACGATCATGGCGCCCCCGCGTACCTCGTTCGAGGGATAACCCATGCACGAGCAATATCTAAGTCCATTGGACCATGCAATATGCGTCTAACTCATATAACGAAACTTCTGAGTCTGGAACTCATATTTTGCATCATATCACTTTTACCGTACTTTTATCTCAGTTTTTAATACTTTATTTCAATTTTTTGTGGCACCATGTCCCAACTCAATGTTCATCCAACGGATGACCCAAAGGGCCCAAACTTTCCAAGGCACCATGCCACAATCAACAGTTCCGTCACATTCATGCCATAACTATTCTCTTCGTAATGAAGTCATATTTTGTAAGACTTGTGCACATACGCACACTTTGATATAGTTATTCTTTATTTGTTGACTCACACATTCGATGCACGCCTCAATAGTGTATTTCCATATTTTATGCCTTAGTATTCAATGTTCTATGGCTCGTGCACTAAGGCACTCGCCTCAATAGTCTTTCAATGTTCTAACCCTCTAATTCGTACATGGAGGCATAAGCGACTTATGCACGGAGGCACTCGCCGATACAATTATCCTATGTTCTTATGGCTTGTGCACCGAGGCACCCGCTGTTGCGGTATTTCGATATTCTATGGTGACTCATACATTTGATGTACATTTCAATTCAATTATTCTATCTTAGTGTTCGACACGTACTACAATTTATTTCCTTCGAACCACGCCCGTGGACTCGATAGGTTAACCTACCATACAATGGTATATTTTAATTAGGCATGACGGACTAGGAAAGAAGGGTCAAAGTCCTTCCACCGTAAGTCGATACGCCTTATCATTTCGTCGAGCCGATGTGGTTCGATTTCATAACTTTATAACACGGTCAAATCTTCTGACTTGGCCATTCGAGCACTTCATGCTCTGTTGAACTACTCGATTGATTCAACCTACTATGCCCATGCCTCAGTCCGTTGCGAGGCGATGCTTTGGTTCTGCGGACAACGTTGCAAATAAGGCACAAGATCGACCACTTATAATTTAGTGTAAAAGCTTAGCTTGCACACGAAACCAACTAAAAATACTACTTGTTTGAATTGAACTTATGTTTTGCATCGATTTGATTTATTGGATCTTCAAACCGACTCAATAATTTCTCTTTCGGGCCAACGTAACTCTTGCATCGACTCGATACATTCCTCGGGTCAACGTAACTCTTCGAGTCAACGACTCATCGTAATGCACTGTGCAGGACAGGGAATTACAATCTCCTTCCTGGTTTCGAACTACTGAAACTATTATCACTCCATTAGATTTTGGCAAACCACTCGTCACAAAAATTAGATCAATAAAACAACCCCCTCCTGGAGACTGACCAGCTGTTCGTAGACCGATGGACTAGCCCTTAATCATTGACTCATCTTCATTCATCGTTTTGTCTTGACGAATCGAATCCTCCAAATCCCACAAAACACCTTGAAGACTCTCCTCAACAAGTTCTCAATGATCCACAAACTCCTATTGAATATCCCTGGAGCCTTCATCTAATGTTTGTCGCCTCCATATACACCTTAGCGGCTTGAGCCTGTACATACCACAACATATTTCTCATTGAGTCAGTATTTGGAAATCCTTTGTAAACTTCTAATCTTTGTCCCCAAACATACTACGACAACCATTATGATCTATCAGATTCCCTACCGAAACCAAGTTGTAGCACAAACTTGGAACAAAGCAAACCACCTTGAGAATAAGCTTCTCACCAAGCACCATTGTCAAGTGCACATCCCTGATGCCTACAACTGCAACCATTTCCTTATCTCCCATCTTCACACGTCCAAACCTATCGCCTTACTATAACATGAAGATCCTCCTCCAAGGAGTGGTGTGACACAATATCCCCATGTCGAATACCCAAACACATCATAAAATATGCCACAAGGTTCCTCTGCATCAGTTGCTGCAATGATGAGATCTCCTACAGCTGTGAAATCTTCCAAATCATCCTTACCTTTAGTCGTCTTATTTTTGAGCTTCATGTAGTCCTGTTTAAAATGACCTACTTTACCATAGTAATAATAGTCCTTCTTACTGTCCACACTCGCATGATCTCAAGATCGAGTCTCTTGTGTCCTTGCCTGTGACGTAAGTCTTTCCTTCCCGTAGGAAGCAACTAGAGCGGACTCCTACAACGATTCCATCTACTTATGCTGGACCTTCTCATTCAACAAGCTGCTTTTGACTGTCTTCATCATGACAACTCCATCAGGTGTGAAGTTGCTCACCGACATAACCAACGTCTCCCAGCTTTTCAACAAAGAACTCAAAAGCAGTTGGACCTGAAGCTCACCGTCAATCACAATCTTTATAGCTGACAGGTGATTGATGTATATCTTGAATGTTGTTCAGATGTTGTGTCATCGAGACACCCTATGTGTACTTCAAGTTGACGAGTTGGCAAATAAGAAATGCCTTATTGCCAGTCGTCTTCCGTTCGTACAATGTATGTATCTTCTTCCATAACTCTATTAGAGAACTCTCTATAGAAACGTGATAAAATACTGAATCGTCTTGTCATCAGTGGATGAATCCAACAACCTTCCTATCCAATCGCTTCTAGTCACCATCAGACTTATCCGATAGCTTGGCGTTGTCATCCTCTAATGGACCATGCAAATCCTTATACCAGAGTAGATCCTCTATCCACGGCTTTAAAATCGCTTAGTTCCCCTTGTGAGGGTGATCATACGTATGTTTATCCACTTCGTAGACATGGTTGCACCTTTCCTCTCGGGAACTTGAGAGCTCTGATACCAATTATTGTACGCGAAAGCGTGATTGCAAAAGCAATGCCAACCCACCTGAAGATAACGAACCAACGTCTAACAATGCTAAGATAAATCAAACATAGAATATTATTTGGTGACTGTGTCACCTGGACAAATCCCATTCTTTATGACATTATGAAAGACAAGACTGAATACAAATATGTTGAACTATATGACCAAAGGTTCAATCCCCTCACTGGACCTAAGACGAAAGAGATATTACAATGAAACCACTCAACCTACCACGTAGTGATCTCTTGAACGAAGTAGATGACTCCCTGAATATATTTTCTCTTTCGACTATCTTGAACGACGAGCCCGAAGAGCAAAGTACGAACTTTCTCTCAGATTTTCTATGGACTCGCACCTTAAATCTCAAATCTCATGGTTGTCTTATGCCTCCACCCATAACACATATATAGGTTGAGGAACCCTATTTTAGGTCATAGGAAATCGTAAAATAGTCCAACACCAATTCTGGATGTCCAAATCTAATCATATAGTCATTAGATACAAATTTGGGAGCCCGACACAGATCAAAATCGGTCTGAATTCAATCATGCCGAGGACAGCGAGTTTTGTTCGAGATTGACAGAGTTCGGACCGAACTCGGTCTGAACGAATTGGAATCGAACTCGGTCAATTCTCAACAAAACTCCCACCTGTATTATGATCCTCTTTTGATTAATTATTAAATTTAGTCATAGGGAAAATTTATGAAATGCCCAAAAATTGTAAAAGTTTTATGTAAAATCCACCACAAAATAACATTTCATCGTGTGCCCAGAATTAACAATGAATATATAAAGCGGGTTCTGAATGACCTTTTTGTCCTTCTAATTTATTGAAAACACCCCCAAACCCTACCCTTCAAAAAAAATGTTTCGATTCTTCCTCTTCTTCTACACGTTGCTCAGTTTCGAATCTAGATTGTTTTCTCCAAAATCTTCAAACCTTCATATCCATTCGCAATCTTTACACCATGTCAGCATCACCGACAGCATCATCACCGGCACATCACCAGTTAGAAAAGATATACTAGTTGTGGAGAAAATGAAGACAGTTGCAGAAAATCCAAAAAGGAATGACAAAAAACCACAAAAACGGATAACTAAGAAAGTTGCACATAAGGAAAAGGGAAACAATGCTAAACAACAAGAAGGGCAAAAAGAAGGCATAACTTTAAGTTATGTTCATGATTCTGTATAAAAATACGGAGAATAGCATTCTCCGTGTTAAAACGCATGAGAATGTTCATTTTTCGTGTTAAATTGCAGGAGAATATCATTCTCCGTGTAATTTAAATCAAGAATATCATTCTCCGTGTTAAATTATACGGAGGATGCCATTCTCGGTGTTAAAACGTATGAGAATGTTTATTCTTCGTATTAAATTACACGGAGGATACCATTCTCTGTAATTTTAACACGGAGAATGACATTCTCTATTTTAATTACACGGAGAATGGCATCCTCCGTGTTAAAATGCATGAGAATGTTCATTATCTGTGTTAAATTACACGAAAAAAAACCATTCTCCGTGTAATATAGCACAAAAAATGCCATTCTTCGTGTTAAATTACACGGCGAATAGCATTCTCATGCGTTAAAAAGCATGAGAATGACCATTATGTCTTAAATTACATAGAGGATGTCATTCTCCGTGTTAAATTACATGAATAATGGAATTCTATGTGTTAAAACGCATGAGAATGACTATTCTTCGTGTATAAAAATGGAGAATATCATTCTCCGTGTTAAATTACACGTAGAATGCCATTCTCCATGTATAGAAACACGGAGAATGTCATTCTCCTTGTTAAATTACACGGATAATGATATTCTCCGTGTTAAAACGCATAAGAATGACTATTCTCCGTGTAATTTAACACAGAGAATGTCATTCTCTGTTTTAAATTATACTGAGAATGGTCATTCACAGTATTAAAATGCATGGAATTACCATTCTCCGTTTTAAATTATACGTTTAATGGCATTCTCCGTGTATAAAAACGGAGAATATCATTCTCTGTGTTAAATTACACGAAGAATGCCATTCTCCGTGTATAAAAACACGGAGAATGTTGCCATTCTCCGTGTATAAAAACACGGAGAATGTCATTCTTCTTGTTAAATTACACGGATAATGATATTCTTCGTGTTAAAATGCATAAGAATGACAATTCTCCGTGTAATTTAACACGGAGAATATCATTCTCCGTTTTAAATTACACGGAAAATGGTCATTCCCAGTGTTAAAATGCATGAGAATGACCATTCTCTGTTTTAAATTATATGTTTAATAGCTTTCTCTGTGTATAAAAATACGGAGAATGGCATTCCCCGTGTGTGAGGGGTGGTGGAACTTTGCATTTTCCTTAATGACTGTCTTTGAACAACTTTTAATTGTCATCTTCTTTATCGGGCAAAGTTGAGGAGTTTGTGGCATGGCATACACTTGTAACGAACCTATTAAATGAAAATTATTATGTTGACTATTAGGTTTATCTGTATTTATTGGCTAATATGGCCAATAAAAAGGGGTTTCTTGAGGAGCAAACTTCATCATCTTCATACCATTCCCATTATGCATGACCGTGACTTAGCTTTAAGAGGACCCTGGCCTAGAATCAGTTGGCTGTTGGCTGTGGATCTCTTTGTTCAAAGTAGTTATGTCCTTGTAAAAGAACACGTAGTAGTGAATCTTGAGATGCATTGGAATACCTTGTTCGAACCTGAACAACATCTTGGCAGTCCTCGTGCTTTGTCGAAAAGTTAGGGGTCATTCTATGCCCTTCTCAGTAACGGTCTAGCAGCCCATTATGCTTGAAGAGCCACAGGTTGTGCTCTACCCTGTGGAGGAATACGTCTCAATAGAGATCAATCTTCTAGTATGTGCACCAAGAAGAATAAGGGTTGCACTTCTGTGAAGATTAACCCCATTCTAGACTTTTTAGGCCTTTCTGAATCTGTAATAGATCCTTTGTAAAAGAACAATATGAGTCTTTGTAATAGATCCTTTGTAGAAGAACATTATGAGTCTTTCTGAATCTGTAATAGATCATTTGTAGACATATTAATAAAAGAACTTCTTTCTATACCTTCTGTTTGAATTTTATTTTTCTGTGTCTGTATCTTTTGTAACATCTGCGATGTCTTCTATAATAAAATCATGGAGAATGGTCATTCTCCGTGTAATAATGACAGAGAATGGCCATTCTCCGTCACTCTTTCACGAAGAATGGCCATTCTTCGTGTTAAATAACACGAAGAGTGTCCATTATGCAGTCAAAAAATTAGAAACAGTAGACATAACAGACTTCAAAATAGCACCATTGATATCAAAAAGATAAGAAATATGTTAAAAAAAGAAAAAAAAAATGTAAGAAATATATTCAAAAAATGACCATTCTCCGTTTTGGATGACGGAGAATGGTCATTCTCCGTGTTAATACCATGGTACTTTCATAGGTGACACGGCAGAAAACTAGGTCTCCCTTGAAACAAAGATTAACTAAACAACTTTAATCCATTCCCCTCCATGATAACATAAAAACAGAAGAGATCACAAAATATGACAACACATTTCTGATCATTCTACGTCTAAAACTAACGGAGAATGATTATTATCCGTCTAAACTAACTGAGAATGCCATTCTTCGTGTTAAATTACACGAAAAATTGTCATTCTAGTGTTTTAAGGCATAAGAATGACCATTCTCCGTTTTATTTAAACGGAGAATGACATTCTCTGTATTAAATTACACGGATAATGGCATTCTTATGCGTTAAAATGCATGAGAATGACCATACTCCATTTTAAATTACATGGAGGATGTCATTCTCTGTTTTAAATTATACGGAGAATGGCATTCCCAGTGTTAAAACACATGAGAATGACATTCTCCATGTAATTTAATACGGAGAATGTCATTCTTCATTTTAAATTATACGGAGAATGTTATTCTCCGTTTTATTTAAACAGAGAATGACATTCTCCGTATTAAATTACACGGATAATGGCATTCTCATGCGTTAAAATGTATGAGAATGACCATACTCCGTTTTAAATTATACGGAGAATGTAATTCTTCGTTTTAAATTATACAGAGAATGGTATTCCCAGTGTTAAAATGCATTAGAATTATCATTCTCCGTATAATTTAATACGAAGAATGCCATTCTCCGATTTAAATTATACGGAGAATGGCATTCCCAGTGTTAAAACGCATGAGAATTATCATTATCCGTCTAAAACTCACGGAGAATGATCATTCTTCATGCAAAAATTTCAAAAAAAATCACATTGAACGATGATCTTCTCTCCACAATTAACCTAATCGCCAGAAAATTTCAAATATCTCCACGATGATGATGATGATGATGATGATGAGCGATGATGGTGAGCGATGATCAAAGTTCACTAAAGAAAATCACAGTGAACTACGAACGATCTTTGCGATCTCTGCTGAAGATGAGAACAATGAAATTTAGATCTCTCGTGAAGAAGAAGAAGAAGAAGACGAAAATCATAATCCAAATCTGAGTTTTTAATTCAAAATCATATATATATGACAAAATTTGCGCAAAGGGGCATTTTTGGTACTATGAAAATGTCAATTCTGTAAATATATAGCATCTAAAAAGAATCTTGGAATATTTAACGTGGAATCATATAATTCTGGGCA
Organism: Iris pallida; assembly: GCA_029216955.1. Taxonomy (NCBI): domain Eukaryota; kingdom Viridiplantae; phylum Streptophyta; class Magnoliopsida; order Asparagales; family Iridaceae; genus Iris; species Iris pallida. Next base: position 17,716 of record JANAVB010032795.1, read on the forward strand.
TTTCATAAAAGCCATCCTACGGATGGATTTTTCATACAAACTAACCCCGAAATTGGGTTTCTCAACAATTTTCAGTTGTATATATGTAACATATATATATATATATATATATATATATATATATATATATATATATATATATATATATATATGTGTGTGTGTGTGTGTGTGTGTGTGTGTGTGTGTGTGTGTGTGTGTGTGTGTGTGTGTGTGTGTGTGTGTGTGTGTGTGATAAATAGTTTCCTGAAAAACAATTTGTAACAAGGTATCATGGGGTTTCGAGCCCTACTTCTATCTTCGAATTTGATTTAGAAATCTAAAATAGTATTATAATACTTTTACCTAATCTAAATACATTTGTACCTTTACTATAAGCCTAAATAAATAGATATTTGATTTCGGGCTTGGCCCAATTAAGAATGGGTTTAATCTTATTAACTAGATATTTATATGATATGGACTATATATATATATATATATATATATATATATATATATATATATATATATATATATATATATATATAAATATATATATATATATATTTATATATATATATATATATATATATATATATATATATATATATATATATATATATATATTGGGCTTATAAAATATATATATATTTAAATATATATATATATATATATATTTTATATATATATATATATATATATATATATATATATATATATATATATATATATATATATATATATATATATATTTTATATATATATATATATATATATATATATATATATATATATATATATATATATATATATATATATATTGGGCTTATACTTTTTGGTTTTATGCTAATAACTTTGGTACATAAATGTCTTTTAAAGATAAAACAAGGGATTTCTTATGGAGTTATAAAAAAGTGCTTTCAAAAATAAACTTGTATATCTATGAGTATATCCATGAGATTTTTAGTGTATATTATTCCAATTAATTTCTAGACGGTTACAAATACTTTTTAAATGACTAAATAATATTTTAATGGCTACACATATTTTTATATAATCTATATGATTATTGGCCTTAGGACTAACCTCCTGATTTAGTTCTTTTAATTGATCAAATCTAATCGACTAATATAGGCATTTTCTATTTCTTGACCAATTATAGTACCAAACTCTGATCTTGGGCCTTTATATACAAAAATAGAATTTTTGGACTATTCTGGACTCAATGGAACCGCCCGTGCCATCATTTGGGACCATCTTGTGGAGCATAGCATTGTACCTATCCCATGTCGACACGTTCGTGATGCATACCTTGACTCCAGCCAAATCGAGGCGAGTGCATTCTCTGATCGTTTACATCATGATAGTATCTATATTGCCTGCTCTAGACTACTTTACTTGATGCTGACACATTGTTGTCACGCATTGGTACTTATGGATCTTGTCATACAATGTTATCCCCTTATCGGGTACATCAGGTATTTCATGTTCATGTACTTTATCATGTGCATCGTGTACTCCTTGTATTCGTATTATTCATGTACAATTATGTGCTCTCATGTGCTATCATGTACTCTTATGTGCTCACGTGTGATTCACGTGCAAAACTAACAATCGTGTACATAGCATGTCGTGATTGGATCCTTGTGTATTGATTGGGGTAGGGGGGAGTAAAAGTGGTTTTGTGATTAATCTCTCTAGTATATTCATGTACATGTCGATTATACATTCACGTATAATGGAGTTACCATAGTTACTCATGTGCAACCTAAACCAATCACATAACTGTCTTGTGCTCTGAACCACTTATATTATTTCAATTTACCATATTCACATTCTTATTTCGTACTCAGTTTTCTCATATCTTTATGATGCTATTTCTCTATTTTCTGTATTTTCTTTCTAGCATGTCATGTATTTTATTCTATTGCTAGCTCTATATTACCTACCATGTCATGGAACTGCTTTTAGAGTTATGTGCTTCGCTCCAATCCTGACTGGATAACCATATTTTTAGGAACTGTTATGCCCCACATTATTGGACTAGAGGATGATGTTAGTTGAGACGAATCTTGATGTTCTTTTCACCGTGAGTTATCTCCAGGGTGTTCTAGGCCATTATATTTATTTTTACGTTTCGTTATCGAATTTGTCTCCAATACATTCTGTCTTGTATATTTATTTGTAGATTGTAGTTGTTTCAGAGTTATTGATATATTTTCTATTTTATATCTTCCTTAGTCGTTTGTGGTGTAATTTGAGTACATTTATTATCATGGATCACCTAGATGTTGTAGATATTTATTGGGCACTTGACAGCGTTCTACCGTCGATACTGTGGCATAGGCTAGGCATAGCCCATGCACTCGTACCCGATTATCCGGATACAGGTCATGGCAACCTAACTCCTAACGATGCATACCAATGCCCATACTTCCTTCCAGACTCCTCGAATCGAGACTGGACCGCAACAAATTCTCTCTCTCTCTCTCTCTCTCTCTCTCTCTCTCGCTCTCGAATTTTCTTCTCTCTAACTTTTTCTAGATTTCTCTTCCCCATTCCTCTTCCACAAATCTCTTATATCTTCTATCTTTAGATCCTTCTATAATCTAGACTTTTCCTTTAGCCTCTTATAAAAATGGCATAGCCATCCCATTTGGGACCATCTTACAAGAGTGTGACAAAATGAAGTGTGTAGAGAATGTTGTATCGTGTATTGTCACTACCAAAATAAGTCATATTACCGACGTAATTAGCGATGTTTTAAGAAAACATCGCAGGAAAAAAATAATTTAGCGACGTTTTTTTATAACATCGCAAGACGTCATTATTAGCGACTGACAGTGACGTTCTGCGATGTATTTAAACTACGTTTGCGTTTTAAAGAGCTCACGTCACGTATAAGTCGGTACGTCGCTAATATTAGTGATATTAGCAACGTTTACCGACGTATTTATTACTTCATCACTAATATTACAGATTTTAGCGATGTTTACCGACATTCTAATATGACGTCGCTAAATTGAAAATATAGGTCAAGTTCGAGGTTTCATTCCCCCCATTATTTTTACGCCCAAATTTCTTTTATCCTCCCCTTCCGACCCCGATCCGGCGACCCCCACCCTCCTTGTTCCCCGATCGACGCCCTCGGCGACCCCCACCGACCTCGGCGACCCCCACCCGCTTGGCGACCCCTCTCTTCTCCCCAACCCAAACCATTCCCTCTCCTCTCCCCAACCCTCCCCCTCTCCCCCATCAGCTCTCCGAACCCCTCCTTCGGTGACCGCCGCTCCCCGACCCCCTCCTCCGGAGACCGTCGACCCCCTCCTCCCACTCGCCATCGCCGCGCCCGATCTCTCGTTCGAGCGTCCCTCCCGTTCGCCAGAGCCAGCTCCAGCCACCTCCACCGTCGCTCCCCCTCACCGTCGCCGATCCCCCTCGCCATCGCCCCTCCCCTCCTGCCATGTTTGATCAGGTAAACCCTAACCCTAACCGGCTCGTATACACACGGATACAACACTTTGACACATGATACAACACTTTGACACACACACACACACTTTGACACATGACACAACACTGACGTGCACACACTATGACACCTATGTGCTCAAATTTTAGCTAAATTAGGGTATTCTATATATAAGATAAATAATATGCTAAATTACTACCCAAACTTTATTCTCATATTGATACATAATATTCACAAATACCCTAGTTACAGACATTACTATTGGTGTTATTGGACTCCTAGCTTAGCTTAGCCCATTAAGCCCTAACCCATATCTTATACTTAGTACATGATTATGAAGAGCAACTCCTCTAATATGACTCATGCAGAGTCACAGTCTTTCTACTGAAGCTAACTCATACAAATATCCATCTTCTTTTACAGTTTAGTTAGTCTACATCTAACACCAACTGTTTGGCCCTCCACTTACTAATACGGTTGTCTGAAATAAATCCAACTACCTAATGTTGATTCACCACTTCATAAACCATTCCAAACATCATTCCTACTGTTAACATTAGTGCAACCTGTCTAGGTGAGTACTCAATTGGAAACATTAAATGCTTACTCTCAGCTAAGGTTAACATCATTAATTTGACATAGAGAAGGATTCAGTTATGATACTTGACCATAGTGTCAGAGTCTTAATTGTAAAGGATCACTTGCTCGAACCTACCTCTATCCACTTCAATATCTGCAACCTAACATTCTAAACCAACTGATTTGCCAACATCTGATTCAATATGCCTAGGACTATAAGTCCAAAAGTTCTTTTAGTAATACTCTATACTTGACTTATAAAGTTATGTTAGTATAAAGTTGACTCGGTTCAGCTTAGATACAATATAGCTAGATACATAATATATAGACTAATATCCTAAAACTTAACTTATACAACTTAGAAATGGCTAGTTTGACCAAGTTGGACTAGTTTAGCTTAGAGTTGACTCGGTTGGACTATACATAATATATAGACTAATATCCTAAAACTTGACTTATACGACTCAGCCTTTGAGTGATATACTGTCGCGATCGCTGCACCGATGAAGGAGGGAGTCACTGAGGGGGGAGGGGGTCGCCGAGGGGGAGGAGCTCGTCGAGGGGGAAGGAGGCGGAAGAACGAAAATTTTGGGTAAAAAAATGAAATCGATCGAGCAGCCAACCCTATATGAAATATTATAGCGACGTCATTATGTAGACACGGGTGATATGCCGCTGCGATAATCTCTGACCACCGCACGCACAAATACGCAAAACAAAAGTTAGCAATGCGAAAAGAAGATGACCGATAATCTCTGACCATTTAACGTAAAATGTCATATGTACATATACTGCGGAAAGTGTAGACCGCATGAACTGACAAACGAGAATATGGGGATCAAAGTTGTAACAAGTAAAGTTGTGTTTTGGATATGTTCTATTCTTGTTAAGCTCTTTGTGCACAAAGCAAGATATAACGAATGCAGAACATCTCTCGAGTTTAAGACTCTTGTATGCTCTATACTTGAGTTACGAACTCGATATTTGTTCTGTATTCTCTATTTATAGCTTGCTTTGTGAACAAAGAGCTTGCAAGAGTTCTTTTTCGAAAGCACAACTTGACTTGTTCCAGCTTTGAGACCCTGATTTTCGTGCGTCATAAGTTCATGTCGGTCTTCACTTTCCCCAGTAACTTCCTCTAATTAACTCTATCCCTCGATTGAGCTACTATTTCAAAGCTTTGACACTTGCATATCATTCACTACCTTGATGTATCTATCTTACAGAATTATGGAGCTGAATTACTATCTGCAGAATCGTTCATGGATGTACAACCGTCATCCTGATGACATGTGCGGTGTGAGGGATGAATTCATAGAGGGTGTACACCAATTCCTGCAGTTTACCAAGGCGTTCCCTCAGTACATGGACGGTACCAAAATTAAGTATCTGTGTGTGAGATATTGTAACTTGAAATATCATCCAGAAGTGGATGTCACGTATCATTTATACTCGAAGGGTTTCACGCTGAATTACTATCAGTAGAGCGAGCACAAAGAACTTGTGTCTTTAGCATCGGAGTACGAGCCTTATGTGGATGTCCACAACAACGCTCCTTACGACGATGGGTTGGTGAACATAGTTTTTGATGCGGCCGGGCCTAGTTTTGATCCGGATGATCATGATGCACCTGAGGAGGCACCGAACCCCGATGCTGTACAGTTCATGGAGTTGCTGGAGAATGCAAGGACTCCATTATATCCTGGTTGTGAGGATCATTCGCCGTTGGAGGTGGTTACAAGATTATTGAGCATCAAGTCCGATTTTAACATGTCACAAGATTGCTACAACCGTCTTATGGAGTTGCTTATAGAAATATTGCCTGAGGGTGCGAAGTTGCCTAAAGACTTCTATCGGTCTAAGAGGATGGTTAGATCGCTTTGGATGGGATACGAAAAAATTGATGCCTGTCGCAACGGGTGCATGTTGTACTACAAAGACGACAAGGATAAAGATGCCTGCAGATTTTGTGGTGTCGATTGCTACAAGGCATGTGGTAGAGGAAAGTCTGTCGGTGCCAGGAAGCCTACCTCTTCGATGCACTACTTGCCGTTGATGCCGCGGTTGCAGCGGTTGTTTATGGTGAAGGAAACTGCAGAAAACATGAGTTGGCATAAGCGGGAACATACCGAAGGAGTGTTGGATCATCCATCGGATGGAGAAGCATGGAAGCACTTTGATCGAGAGTATCCAGATTTTGCTTCTGATCCGCGTAATGTCAGATTGGGTCTCTGCTCCGACGGTTTTATCCCATTCGGACTTTCGGGATCCCAGTATTCGTGTTGGCCTGTGATCGTCACCCCGTACAATCTACCGCCTTGGATGTGCATAAAAACTCCGTATATGTTCCTCACCGTTATTATCCCAGGTCTGAACAATCCGAAACGGAACATCGATGTGTATTTACAGCCATTGATTGATGAGTTGAATCATCTGTGGGAAGTAGGTTCCAACACGTACGGTGTATCTAGAAAACAAAATTTCCAGATGCGGGCAACACTTATGTGGACCATCAACGACTTTCCGGCCTATAGAATGTTATCTTGATGGAGCACGCATGGTCGTCTTTCATATCCGTATTGCATGGACAACACTAAGGCTTTCCGTTTGAAACACGGAGGCAAACTGTGCTTCTCGATTGTCATCGACAATTCCTGCCGAAGGATCATCCGTACCGGAGGAACAGGAATGCTTTTCGTGCTGGCATTGTGGAGAAGGCTAATCCTCCGCCAAGGTAGCCCGGATACACGATATGGAAAGAGATAAAAGATTTACCAAGAGCTATTGAGCAGCCTGCTATGGGCTACAAGTGTGACGGATTTGGTCGCACTCATAACTGGACGAAGAGGAGTATATTCTGGGATCTTTCATATTGGAGCACCAATCTGATTAGACATAACCTTGATGTCATGCATATCGAGAAGAATGTGTTTGACAACATAATTAATACTGTAATAGACGTAAAGGGAAAGACGAAAGACAATCCAAAGGCTAGATTGGACTTGGAAGAAATATGTAGACGTCCTGTATTGCATTTGATAGAGGACGGGAATGGGAAGTTGAAGCAGCCTAAGGCAATTTTTTTACTGGAGAAGGAGGATAAAGTGAGACTTTGTAGGTGGATTCAAGGTCTGAAATTTCCAGATGGGTATGTTTCGAACTTGAGAAGATGCGTCGACCTCAAGGATAACAAACTGACAGGTATGAAGAGCCATGATTGTCACATATTTATGGAGCAGTTAATTCCGATTATATTTCGGGAATTCTTACTGCAGGCAGTTTGGGATCCATTGACGGAGCTTAGCATATTCTTCAAGGACCTTTGTTCTAAGAAATTGCTCGTTGATCGTCTAGAAAAGCAAGAGAAGGACATTGCGGTAACACTGTGCAAGCTAGAGAGGGTGTTCCTGTTTGCCATTAAAATCGTTTGATTGCAAATCTTAATACAAACAGAACAGTATTACAATATAGGACTTAGATTTAGTCCTAGGAGTACACTTTTGTTTAATCTGGGTCCTAAGTGCCAATGGAGCGAGTGGTAATGCATTGACTCCGTTGACGGGCTGACGACGGTTATCGGTTCTCTGAAGGTGTAGATTGCTCTGGGTGCTAGAGCTGGCTGAGAGGAGGAAGACGTTGAGTGTCTGTATCTGCCTCTCTGGTGATATCTGTCTGGATTGTTCGTATATGTCTCTCCCTCCCTGTCAGAAGGAAATGGTCCCTCTATTTATAGCTGGGCAGGTTGGCTGCTCATGCGCGCATATGTAGGATGCGCCGGTGCGTGGAGACGCCACGTGGAGATTGCTGATGGAGGCGCATGGATGATGCGCCCTACTCGCGGGGTTGAATTCTTTATACTGCTGTTGTGAGCCGGCACGTAGCAGAGGAGAAGATCTTTCTGTTGCTGAGATCTTGGATGAGTTGTGTCAAAGGACACGTGTCGTCAACCCATGGCTCGGAGATCTCTGATTTGGTGGGAGGATGATTTGGTGGGATGCGCCTTGGATTGGGCGCATGATGAGATTTTGGCTCATGACCTTTAGGAGTCACGAGCCGTTCTGGGCGTATAGCTTTTGAGGCGCATGCGAGCGACTTTCCTTCTGTCTTTCGGGATCAGAGATCAGTCTGGGGCATATGGCTTTTGAGGCGCATGCAAAGCTTCAACTGGAGACTCTTCTTCTGTCTTTAGGGATCAGTGAAGGGTCTGAGACGCATAGCTTTTGAGGCGCATGCCGGTTTGGGCGTATGGCCGCGGAGGCGCATGCGGGTGGTCGAGTGGCCACATGGCAGTAGCCGTCGGGATAGAGTCATGATGATGCTGACGTTGTGGACGCTTTGTTTTTTGCAAAAGCTGTCAGCCGTTCAGACTTGGGAAGGCATGCTGCCAACTCTGTCAGTTCAGCATTTAATGTTGGTGACATTCGATGGACAGCTGAGTAGGCACGTCGGTTGACGTTCCACTAGGCGTATGGGGACGTATGGAGGCACATCCCCTGTGATGCGCTCGGTACAGGGCACATCTGTTTGATGTTTGAAGAGGTGTGATGCGCTGTCCAGCCGGCGCATCCGGCACGTCTTTGATGATGCGGCTGTTTCGCTTCTCGAGTGCTTTTAATAGCCGTTTGGCTGAAGTCGAGGCGTCTGGTTCATCCATTTAATGTGAGTTCATTGCACGGAATTCGGAGAGCCATCCACTTGGCGCATGGATTTGATCTGCCCGGCCTATAAATAGTGGCATGGAGAGAAGGTTGGCCTCTCATTCCCTCACGTCTTTCCAATATGAACTCGGGTTCTCGGGTGCATTCTGTTGACGAAGTACTCCCGAGGGTGAAGACGAGACGCCATGTCATCATTGATGCTCTTGAAGGTGACTGTTACATCCAAAAGACGGAGTCGAGGGCTTCTGAGGCAGGCGGAAGGTGCCTGTTGCATCCAAAGATAGGGATGCTCGGGCCTCGTCTCCGTTGTTCCAGAAGAGCCGTAGATCGGAATGGCGGTGCTAGGCTCTCTCTTCCTTCAAAGTGGGTGTCGCCCACTCTGAAAGCTGCTCCTTTAGCCGTATTTCGATCACGGTCTTCTTTGGCCTTTGGAGGCTCTTTCGAAGCCTCCCCTGGCCACAGATTTGCGGTGCTCTTCTCTTCCTTGGTTCCAGCCAGAGGGTTAAATGCTTTGTGTAATCGAAGCACTTATCAGGTGAGCCTGGCTGGAAGAGCGGCACATAACTGGGCTCCTGCTCGGCCAGGTGAGCCTGGTTGGAAGAGTGGCACATAACTGGGCTGCTGAAGGGATGTACATAACTGAACTGGATGCACATAACTGAGCTGCTGAAGAGATGGTGGGAAGCGTCTGGTTGGAGGCGCATGGTATCTGCTGCGCTTAACTAGCAGCGCATGGTGACTGCTGCGCCTATCTGGAGGCGCATGGTGACTGCTGCGCCTATCTGAAGGCGCATAGTGGCTGCTGGCTGTAGACTTAGGATCTTTCCTTTATAGAAATTCTCCTTTGTACAACCTTTTCTAGACATGTAATAGACTTTTATATATAAATTAAAAGTCCTTCTTCAAATGTCTATTGGCTATTGACTTTGCTGTTTGAGTTCTGGCGCATGTAATGTCTGGCGCATGGTCTTTCTGGTTGTGAAATTCCATGCTTCTACAAGACCCCCTTCAAAGTTTTCAAAACTTTTGAATAAGTTTTGGAATACTTTGAATAAGAAGCATGGCGATCAGGTCGCATGACTGTTGGGGCGCATGCCTATTCAGCCGCATGCTCTTCTCATTTAATGGATATGATAATGCCTCGGAAACCGAAAAGATTAATGATGATCTTTTGGTTTTATCTGCTGTTATCTTCACAAGACCCGAGGCGACGGCTGAGATCACTCGTCATCGGTTCTCGGATGACGTTGATCCAGGGCTGCAAGAGTCTGTTGCAGGGGCAACAGATATAGTTGAGACAGAGGAGAGGGTTGATTCCCCTCCTTATCATGATGAGGGGAGGTCGGCTGAATCATTGCCGAGTCCTACCCCGGCTTCAACCGTGGAAGTTGAGGCGGCTACCGATCAGGAGGTAGCGACAGATTCTGTCCCTGTGGAGGGACTCGATGACGAGACCCGTCTGCCGGTCACAACCGCTGAGGCGGGTCAAGAGACAAGTGATAATCTTCCTATTCTGCCGAGGAAGGTACCAGCTATTGATATGACGTTGGGAGTAGAAGAGGTGGCCGTTGACGTCAGTGGTTCCTCCGGGCTTGAGAAGGGCGACGGTGTGGAACCCTCCGTTGCCCCTCCTACTTGGGGTACTATCTCGACGCCTGTGCGGGCTTCCTCTGTTCCTTCGGCTCCTCGGGCTAGCAGTCCAGCCCCCGTTGATGAAGAGCCTATTGATACCGAGGTTCAAGCCTCGCAGGTTGAGGTTGGCGGATCTTCTTCCGGTCCGTAAACTGTAGTAGCTCCTCCAACTCCTGCCATGACGTCGCAGGTCTTGGCGGATGCAGACGAATATGTGAAATTCCTCGTCGAGGGGGTGTACAAAATGCTGCAGAAGGGTGTATCTGCTGTGATGGATGCCAATGGGAGCTTTACGACGGCAAGAACTCTGGCAATGCCCTGTATCGAGCTGATCCGTATTCACCAAGGCTACGACCATATGGCCGAAATTCTGGAGGCTTCGGTGATCGAGCTGGACGAGCGGCTCGCAAAACTTCAGCGCGTCCAGCGAAACGACCTCTCCGTCCTGATAGATGCGGAGAAGGGAAAGCTGATTGCCGAGATCGAGTCTTCATACCAGGCCACTGTGGGCCTTTGGGAGTGCGAGGTGGCTGAGACTGAGGCTGCGCTAGAGCAGTTATCTCAGTCCATGAAGACGACGGTGGAAACTCGAGCTGTATTGGATGCTGATATCGCGGAGATCGACACCCAGATGTGCCGCCTTGAGGACCAACGGGCCCGACTCCAGTTAGATGCCGAGCGTGTCCGGGCTGAACACGCAGCATTCAAGAAGGAAGAAGCGACTTTTACTCAGCGGACTCTTGCCTTGGCGCAGCAGTGACAACAGCTTGATGAGAAGCATGAGAGCGATACTTCCACTGGGGCTGTTGAATTGATGCGTCAAGAAGCTGAGCGACGAGTCCTGGCGACTGTGGAGGCCCGTACAGTCGACCTAAGACTTCGAGTCAGGGAGCTCTCAGCCCACCCTGGGGAGGTTCAGGGACTGTAGCTTTTCCTCTTTTTATGTTCTTTTGCAACCCTTTGCCGAGGGATAGTGTAGTTTTTGTACTCTCTCTTTCAGAAAAATAAAGAAGTACGCAACTTTTTATGATGTGTTCATTTTTGTTATTATGAACTTGATGATTTGTGTGGACCTATTATCTTTTGTGCACCTTGGTTTTTAGGCACAGATAATAAGTTTGAAGGAACCAACATGTTTGCTCAGAGGTGATGTGGACATGGCAATCATTGGGTTCAAATGATAGAATCATCCTACTCAGAGGTGTGATGGACGTGGTAGGAATAATCCTGGAGGATATGCTGAACAACTCAGAGGTGATGTGGACGTGGAAGTTCTGCGATCAATGTACGACAACGCAGGAGTTGTTTGTACGAGATGTTTACTCAGAGGTAATGTGGACGTGGTAAACATGAAGGGTAGCGTCGGCTTACGTAGTGTAAGATTCTGCTTTGTAGGGTGTAGAGGAACAACTCAGAGGTAATGTGGACGTGGTTGTCTTTCTACTGAAGGAAGCCACGGAACAGCTGGGTTCCAGAAGCGGATGAGTTTAAGGAAGGAGATTGTTTGTGAATCCCGATGATTGGGCCCACAGATCCCCTTGGAGAAGTACATGTCTGAAGGATGTCAAGAATAGTACTTCTTTAGGAACTTGCCGTTGATGGACATCATAAACAAGTCTCCATTGGGTTTGGCGAGGCAGTAAGCACCGTTTGAGTATACCGTCTCTATGATGAAAGGTCCTTCCCACTTGGGCTCGAACTTTCCTGGTGTCTTGTGAGTTAACACCATCGGCCTACTGACTGCCAGAACTAGGTCGTCAACTTGGAAAGTCCTCTGTTTGACCTTCTTATTGAAAGCCTGTGATATACGGGCTTGGTAGAGTTCGATACGTTGTTGAGCTAGGAGACGCTTCTCATCGAGTGCCTCCAGTTCCCGCAGACGACGACGTTGATTGTCCTCTTCTGTGAGCTTGTTTGTTATTGCTACGCGGAGTGAGGGTATCTGGATCTCGAGAGGCAGTACCGCTTCGCTCCCGTAGACCAGAGAGAATGGTGTGTTGCCTGTCGGGGTCCGTACCGTTGTGCGGTAGGTCCAAAGGCATTCGCCAAGCTTTTCGTCCCAGTCGCATTTATTGGATGACATGACCTTTTTGAGTAGCCTGACGATGGTTTTGTTGAACGCCTCTGCTAACCCGTTTGCTGCCGGATTATAGGCGGTGGATGCCATATTTTGAATGCGATTCTTGTCACAGAACCTGCTAAAAATGTGGCTGATAAACTGAGGACCGTTGTCATGAATGATCCGCCGGGGTACTCCGAAACGGTAAATGACATGGTGTTTGATAAAGCTGACCACCCTGGAGCTTTTTACTTCCGCCAATGGGACTGCTTCTGCCCATTTGGAGAAGTAATCGGTGATGGCCAGGATGAAGCGGTGTCCTCTTGATGAAGGAGGGGTGATTGGTCCCACAATATCCATGCCCTAGGCTTCGAAGGGCCAGGAGGCGACTGTAGGATGTAGTGGTTCAGACGGTGTATGTATGAAGTCTGCATGGAGTTGGCATGCGTGACACTTCTTAGCATATTCAACAGCGTCGGCGGCCATGGTTGGCCAGTAGTAGCCCATACGTCGCAATCGATCCTGCAACTTAGGACCGGGTTGATGAGCTCCGCAAGTTTCGTCATGAGCTTCTCGGAGAGCTTCGGCTGCTTCTTCGTTGGACAGGCATCGAAGGAGGAGCCCATCGAAGGAGCGTCGGTACAGCGTTTTAGTAGCTGTGTCGTAGTAGAATCGAAGAGAGCGTCTCCTGACTGAGACGGCTTCCTTCGGGTCCTCTAGAAGAATTCCGTAGACAGCGAAGTCGATGAACGGGAACCTCTAGTCTCGGACATTAACACCAGTGTTCGTCGGCATGGCGTGGGCCACTTGCAAGCACAGGTTATTTCTGGGACAAATCAAGTCTCGGCCTGTTACCGTGACATAGTGTTGAGTCCCAAAGGGCGCTGCCAATGAGGCTGCGAGGCCAGCCAGAGCGTCAGCCTCCAAGTTTTGTAGATGAGGTACGTGTTCGATGAAGAACCCGGTGAAGGTTGAAATGATGTTCAATGCAACTTCATGGTAAGGGATCAGATCTTCATGGCGAATCTCATACTGCCCTCGAATCTGGTTCCCGACGAGTTTTGAGTCACCGTAGGCTTCCAGATGGTCCACCCCCAGCTGTTGTGCGAGCTGGAGTCCCATGACGAGTGCATTGTACTCGGCAACATTATTGGAGCACGGCTTCGAGAGTGAGTAAGCACGCTGGATGACCAACTGATCGGGAGAGACTAAGACTACCCCCACTCCTGTGATGATTTGGCCTTTGGGGCCTGTTCTCGAAGCGCCATCGAAAAACATCCGCCAAACGGAGCTTTCTTCGGTGACGTTGGATTCTTGGACCTCATCCGGGATATCTTCATAGAGTTTTGAGGATTCTGGGATGGGGTGTGCAGCTAAAAAGTCAGCCAGAGCTTGACCTTTAACAGCTTTTTGCTGGACAAACACCATATTATATGGTGTTAGCAAAATCGCCCATGTGGCTAGCCGGGAGTTCAATGATCCTGGCTTCGTCATGAGGACTCTGAGTGGATTGACTCGGGAAATGACATGAATTGTCTGGCCCGAGACATAATGACGAGTCTTCTGGATGGCAAACACCAAAGCCAAGCACTCCTTTTCAACGGGGTTGTACCAGTGTTCGGCCCCGATGAGCGTTCGACTGAGGTAGTAGATTGCTTGCTCATAGCCTGTATCGCTGTTTTGAGCCAGCAGAGCGCCAAGGGAATGATCCATGGCACGGACGTAGAGAAGAAATGGTTTGCCCGCGACAGGTGCCACCAGGACTGGTGGGCTCGTCAAGTAGGCCTTGATGTCGTCGAAAGCCTTCTGGCACTCCTCTGTCCAGACATAAGAGACTCCCTTCTTCATGAGCTGAGTAAAGGGTTGACATTTACCGGAGAGGTTTGCTATGAACCTCCGGATGTATGCCAGACGTCCCTGTAAGCCTCGAAGTTCTCGAAGATTCTTCAGAGGGTCTATATTGAGGATGGCTTTGGTCTTCTCGGGATCAACATGAATGCCTTTCGCCGTGATGACAAAGCCCAAGAATTTGCCGCTAGAAACCCCCAGGAAGGATTTAGCGAGGTTCATTTTGAGTTGATGTGCCCGCATGAGATCGAAGACTGTCTTCAGATCTTGTAGGTGATCTCCTTTGAGGCGGCTCTTGACTGCGATGTCGTCAACATAGCATTCGACTGTTTTGCGAAGATGTTGACGGAAGATGGTGCTCATAGCTCGTTGGTATGTTGCACCGGCATTTTTTAAGCCGAAGGGCTTTACTGTGTAGCAGAAAACACCCTTTGGAGTCCTGAATGACGTGTGTTTTGCGTCATCGGAGAACATCTTGATTTGATTGTAGCCTGAATATCCATCCATGAAGGACATGCGTTCAAAGCCACATGTGTTATCGATCATCACATCGATGATCGGAAGCGGGAATTCGTCCTTCGGGCAAGCAGAATTGAGGTCCCTAAAGTCGATACAGACTCGTATCTTCTCGTTCTTTTTGGTGACAGGTACGATGTTGGCTACCCAATCTGGGTGTTGTTCCTCACAGATGAAGCCGCTAGTCAAGAGTTTATCCACCTCCTGATCGATGGCATTCATGATGTCCGGACGGAAACGTCGCTGTTGTTGTTTGATAGGTTTGGCATCAGGTAAGATGTTCAACCTATGCATTGCGATCTGTGGATCGAGTCCTGGCATGTCTTCGTAGCTCCAGGCAAAGACGTCGATATACTCTTTAGCCAGCTGGATTGAAGCCTCTCGGTCTTCTCCTTCTAGGCTTTTGCTGACGAAGATGCATTTGGAAGAAGATCCGTCCCCAAGGTCGATCTGCTCAACTTCGTCTTTGGTGGGAGGTTCACGTAACTCAAAACGAGACTCCCATTGCTCTCCTAGGCGTTGAGCCCAGGGTTCTTCTTCGAAGGATTCCGACGTTTGGTCTTCGCCTTCACCTTTTTGAGGTTGTGCTGACGTCATGTTAACTAACAGCACTTTCCTGAAGACTGATCCGATACTGGTATCAGAATCCCAAGTCAACGCTTCGGACGAGTGGGAATGTTCTACGTCTTCTGCGTCTGAACTCTCTGGAGTTGATGGCGGCGTGACATAGCCTATCCCCCGTCGAGTTTTGTTGTAGTAGTCTTACGGCCTTCCTTTGGGTGTTGAAAGCTGGAGAGGGAGAGGTCGACCCTTGCCGTAGTTTAGGCCTTTATTGTTTTTCAGGTCGTAGCCCATCTTCTGGATGATGTGCTTTGCTGTATTCGTATACCGATAGACTTGTACTCTGCCGGTATCAGGTTCAGGCTCGAGTGGCGGGAGGTCTTGATGACGCTCGACTTTGCCAAAAATGACGGATCCTTCGTCTCGGCTTCGTGGAGGGTTTATGAAACAGACTCCTTGAGACAGGACTACTCGGTTTACATTATGGACGGTCGTTATTTATGTTTGCAACGACCGTAGAGCGTGATCTAATGTATACATGGCATTCCAATGTGGAAGACAAGAATAATTAAAAGATACTCTATTATTGATGAAGTACGAGATTTTATTCCGTGCGATTACATTGTCTAAGGAGGGTGCATCTACATCAGCAGAGATATATTCGCCAAGCCCCTCATCTGTAAGCACTGGGGTCGGATCAGGAGAATCCACCACAGCTTTGACTTTGGGGTCTGAGAGGGCGATGTGAGCCCTTTCTGGCATCTTGGATGACTGCGGGGGCTTGCCCTTAAGACGCACCTTCAAAGGTGCCTCAACTGCGCCTCCTGTGAGTGGTGCCTTCCCCTGTAATTTTGCCACCAGGGGAGCCGATGTTTGAGGCGGCTTTTTCTTGAGGCGTATCTTCAGGGGAGCCTCAGGAGTCGGTGCTTTCCCTGATAGCTTGATGCTCATTGGAGGCACCTTCTGGGGTGGTTTGCCCTTCAGTCGGATCTTCAGTGGGGCATCTGGATTCATCTCCGGCTCCGTGTCCGGCTCAGTTGCCGTCTCTGCCTCATCATCAGCATCGTTGGCTTCCTCCTCGTCAAGTGGCTTGTACAAGTCAGAATCGGTGAAGTAAGCCTCAATCCCTTTGAAAGGATCGATGTCTGCGAACTCCGTCCGGATGACGCCGTTGGTGGATACATATTTCATGCATTGGTGGAGTGTGGAAGGCACCACCATATACTCATGTAGCCATGGTCGGCCAAGCTGGATGTTGTAGTTGACCTCGGCATCCACCACATAACAAGTCACCTCAGTTTTGAGGTTGCCGATGTGACACTTCAGTCGGATTTTGCCCAGTGGCTCGCTTTTGCTAGCGTTGAAGCCACTGATGGTTGTGTTGGAGGGCGCCAGCCGGTACATTAGGATCCCCAGTTTTGATAGCAGCGCCTTCGGGATAATGCTGAGGGAAGACCCCGGATCGATCTGAATTCGGCTCACCTTGACTGAACCGATGTACCCTGTGTAATACAGCGGTCGGTTATGTCGGTGGTGCTTGAGCAGCATGTCTTGTTGGGTGAAATTTATGTTTGGGATAACTTCATCCGCACAATGACAGTACGCACAAGTAGTTGGGAGGTCTTCAGGCTGCTTGACCTGACTGAGAAAGGATTCAGCGTCCTTCAGAGCTTCGCAGAGAGCTTCTCGGGAGTCTTTGGAAAGACGCAGGAGCTCAAACAAAGACAAGCGCGCAGGAGTACTGGCCAGTTGT
Source organism: Iris pallida (assembly GCA_029216955.1). Classification (NCBI taxonomy): domain Eukaryota; kingdom Viridiplantae; phylum Streptophyta; class Magnoliopsida; order Asparagales; family Iridaceae; genus Iris; species Iris pallida. The sequence continues at coordinate 34,773 of JANAVB010032795.1, forward strand.
GCCAGAATGTCAAAGTTGTGGGGCTTGGCTAGCCCCGAAGCATTCTCCTTCCGTAGAGGTCTGTCGAAACGAGCCTCCACCTGCTTCTGCTTATTGGCTGCTGAGGGTTTAGATGGGCACTCCTCAGGGATTGTGCCAGGAGGCACCACCTCGGCGACAGCTTCGCCGGGCTGAACGTTCTGTTGTGCACGCGTCTGCACTGGAAGTGCCTCTTCTGTTGAAGAAGAGACCGTACGGCAAGACTTGATCTTCCTGCCTTTTGATTTGGAGGTAGAGCGTACCTCCGGTTGAGTCACCTCGGAGATGAGGTCGGGGTGAACACAGAGGACCTCTCCTCGAAATGTGGTGAGTGGGATGAGTCCACTCACATTGTCACGGATAGGTGGCAAGTTCACCACCTCCATTGTCGCCTTAGGGATGGGGACGACGCCATCTTGTGTGGTGGTCGGCGGCAAGGTACCGAACTGAAGTGACACCACATTGGCTGACACCGTCTTCTCTTTATAGTCGACAGAGATTACATCGGCATTGATCATGCGCGGGATGTAATTCTTGAGGACGTAGCAGTCCTTGGTCGGGTGTCCGACAAACCGATGGTAGTGACAGTACCTCGGGTTGTCCACTTTCCCAACTTCATCAGGCCGCTTCGGGTCCGGGAGCTTGATCTTGTCACCCTGCTTCAGTATTTCGAAGAGTTGCAGGGTGTCTTCGTCATTGAATGAATACACCTCCTTAGGTCTCGGTGCCAGTGGAGGCTTCTGAGTAGGCACAGATGCGCCCTTCGAGGCATTAACAGTAAATGCCTGTTTTCCCTTTGCTTTTCGCCCGGAGTTGTTGGCTGCTGACCTTTTCCTCTTATCATCAAAGACGGGGAAGCTGACACCCAGAAGACGTGCATTGGCCGCCTTCTTTTCTGCGGCTTCAGCTTCAATGATCAGGGAGCTCCAGTTGGGAGGGGGAGTAGAGTTGAGCCAGAGCTTCACAGCGGGCAGCATGTTCATGCTGCAAGAGGAGAGGAGCGCATGTTCTGGTATGCCTGGAGGTAGCCTGAAGCAGGCTTGTCGGAAGCGTTCGATGAACACCCGAACCGTTTTTTTCTCCTTCTGGCGTATCTCTATGAGAGATGCCATCGTCATGTCCTTCCCGCCGTCGTAGAAGCGATCGAGGAAGAGGCGCGTCAAGTCATCGAAGGACGATATAGAATTGTCGGGGAGGCTGCAGTACCAGTCATATGCCACCCCTTTTAGGGCCCCAACAAAGATGCTGGTGAGGAGCGCGTCCTCCTTTGGAAGATGCCCCGTTTGTGACTGGAAGTATGTCAGGTATCGACGCGGAGAGTCCTTCCCATCGTATGGTGTGAGTGTTTGTGGTTTATATTTTGGAGGATAACCCACTTTGTTCCACTCGAGGGGATAAGGCTGGGGAATGTCCATCTTCTGGCGCTCCTCTTGCCTATTTTTGGACTCGAAGCGCTCCCGCAGGTCCTTGATCATTTCGACCACATCCTCCGTGGAGCTAGGAGTCGGGGAAGGTGGCACTATCTGGAGTGGAGCGTTTGAGGGTTCCGACGTCCGAGGTACTTCTGTGTCGGAAGGTGCCCGTTGAAGGGGTACACTCGACTCCCCATTAACTCCTGGGTCGGGACCGGTTGAAGGTGTTCTGGTCAAGGCCGACCGAATATCAAACACTGCTTGAGTCAGTGCTTGCATAGAGGTGGAGAGGGTTTTGAGTCCTCCCTCTAATGAGTCTATGCGCTGAATAATGTCCTGCGGTGGCATATCAGACTCGGCATCATCCCCAGCCATGTATACTGTCCTGACACGGCCAGGAGTGGATGGATTGGTTGAGGCTTCGCTCTCGGCCTCACTTTCATGTGGGGGAGTCATCTCTCCTTGGCCACCCCCAGCCACATTCTGGAGGTCATTCTCGACGGGCGCATCTGCCAGGGCCTGATTGTCCTCAGCTCCGTCTTGAAGGGCCTCTTCGTCTCTATCCCCAGCTGTGTCCTGGAGGACATCCTCGTTTCGAGGTGCTTCTAGGAGGCTGACTTCGCCTCGAGGATGAAGATCCGCCGCAGCTGTGCTTTGGACATCTTCGTCTTCGGAAGGAAGCTCAACAAGGGTCTGACTACCCCCAGCTTCCTCCAAGAACTTCTTCTTCGACCGAGTGCCTTCGAATACCCCAGAGGTCGAGACTGCTGCCTTGGTTCTCCTTGATTGGCTTTTGGACGAAGAATTGCCGGTCGCCTTCCGGAGAGATGAGGAGTTGGAGACCATATTGCAAGAAGCAACTCTTGGCTCCTCTTCTGTTGACACCTTCTTCCTAAGGCGATGTCAGAGGGGTGTCGATGACTGCAGTCACTGGAAGACTGACTGTCTTGGTGGTACTATTATCTTGCCACAGCAGTTGATAGTGACCACAGCACAAGTATGCCCTGTGGGAGGCTCATCGTGCTTGTTGGTCGACTCTCCTGACCGGCGCTTGTGAGTGATCATATTACGCAGGTCGTTGGAGAAGAGTGCTACCTTCACACCCCCTTCAGGCGCATGGCAAGGCCAAACGCCGGGGCGGACAGGTGATTGCTGCGCCCCCTGATCTAATACCAAGCAGGCATCATGATCAGTAGTGGAGGAACAACAACATTTGAAGTGACTTGAACGGACCTCAAACGCACAACCAGAGGAGGCGCGGGAGTTCATGACCACTGAATTTGCCGCACTCGACTTGGTTATGCACACGGTAGATGCGCCCAAGTGAGATGAGGACTTTGAAGATCGACTCGTCTTTGGTACCGAAGCACCTGAGTCGACCTTGTACAGCTTGCCATCGGCAGCACGCGTGATTGTGAGCACGTGCCTCTGGCCTGCTGCTGGCATAGCACGCTTGTGGCGCATGGCCCGTGCCGCCTTGGATTTCTTTGTACTAGCCCGCTGGGGCGCATAGTACTCAGCATCCAAATTCTCCTCGCCATTACAGCGAGTGAGTCTGTCAAAGACAGAGACTTTTTGTGGCGCATCAGAGGTGATGCACGGGGCTTTAGCTGTGCCCCTGCTCCGTCGACGCATCTTCCTCGCCTGAAAGGGTGATGGCTGGGGAACGTGGTCAGCCGCACGTTTCCCCGAGAGATGCGCTCCATCAGCGGGCGCACCTTGGTTGCTGAGAACGTCAGCAGGAAGGGAGGGCTGGATTGGCGCATCCCCTTCAGTGGTGGTGCCCGAGGCGTCGACCTTGCGCACCCAGACACGGCGGGTCTTCTTCGGCTTCGGCAGCCGCTTCGAAGGACTCGCGCTTCCTTCAGAAATGAACTCCTCGTACGCCTGTTGATTGAGGCGCACAACCAGCGTCTTGTGGGAGGAGCCCACCTTCACGTCGTCGGCCTGTGACACGACTTTCTCGGAAGAGGAGAAAGAAGTCCCCAGCAGAGTCGCCAGCTTGTTTGCCATTAAAATCGTTTGATTGTAAATCTTAATACAAACAGAACAGTGTTACAATATAGGACTTAGATGTAGTCCTAGGAGTACACTTTTGTTTAATCTGGGTCCTAAGTGCCAATGGAGCGAGTGGTAATGCGTTGACTCCGTTGATGGGCTGACGACGGTTATCGGTTCTCTGAAGGTGTAGATTGCTCTGGGTGCTGGAGCTGGCTGAGAGGAGGAAGACGTTGAGTGTCTGTATCTGCATCTCTGGTGATATCTGTCTGGATTGTTCGTATATGTCTCTCCCTCCCTGTCAGAAGGAAATGGTCCTTCTATTTATAGCTGGGCAGGTTGGCTGCTCATGCGCACAAATGTAGGATGTGCCGGTGCGTGGGGACGCCACATGGAGATTGCTGATGGAGGCGCATGGATGATGCGCCCTACTCACGGGGTTGAATTCTTCATACTGCTGTTGTGAGCCGACACGTAGCAGAGGAGAAGATCTTTCTGTTGCTGAGATCTTGGATGAGTTGAGTCAAAGGACACGTGTTGTCGACCCATGGCTCGGAGATCTCTGATTTGGTGGGGGGATGATTTGGTGGGATGCGCCTTGGATTGGGCGCATGATGAAATTTTGGCTCATGACCTTTAGGAGTCACGAGCCGTTCTGGGCGCATGGCTTTTGAGGCACATGCGAGCGACTTTCCTTCTGTCTTTCGGGATCAGAGATCAGTCTGGGGTGCATGGCTTTTGAGGCGCATGCAAAGCTTCAACTGGAGACTCTTCTTCTGTCTTTAAGGATCAGTGAAGGGTCTGAGGCGCATGGCTTTTGAGGCACATGCAGGTTTGGGCGCATGGCCACGGAGGCGCATGCGGGTGGTCGAGTGGCCACGTGGCAGTAGCCGTCGGGATAGAGTCATGATGATGCTGACGTTGTGGACGCTTCGTTTTCTGCAAAAGCTGTCAGCCGTTCAGACTTGGGAAGGCATGCTGCCAACTCTGTCAGTTCAGCATTTAATGTTGGTGACATTCGATGGACAGCTGAGTGGGTGCGTCGGTTGACGTTCCACTAGGCATATGGGGACGTATGGAGGCGCATCCCCTGTGATGCGCTCGGTACAGGGCACATCTGTTTGATGTTTGAAGAGGTGTGATGTGCTGTCCAGCCGGCGCATCCGACACGTCTTTGATGATGCGGCTGTTTCGCTTCTCGAGTGCTTTTAATAGCCGTTTGGCTGAAGTCGAGGCGTCTGGTTCATCCATTTAATGTGAGTTCATTGCACGGAATTCGGAGAGCCATCCACTTGGCGCATGGGTTTGATCTGCCCGGCCTATAAATAGTGGCATGGATAGAAGGTTGGCCTCTCATTCCCTCACGTCTTTCCAATATGAACTCGGGTTCTCGGGTGCATTCTGTTGACGAAGTGCTCCCGAGGGTGAAGACGAGACGCCATGTCATCATTGATGCTCTTGAAGGTGACTGTTACATCCAAAAGACGGAGTCGAGGGCTTCTGAGGCAGGCGGAAGGTGCCTGTTGCATCCAAAGATAGGGATGCTCGGGCCTCGTCTCCGCTGTTCCGGAAGAGCCGTAGATCGGAATGGCGGTGCTAGGCTCTCTCTTCCTTTAAAGTGGGTGTCGCCCACTCTGAAAGCTGCTCCTTTAGCCGTTTTTCGACCACGGTCTTCCTTGGCCTTTGGAGGCTCTTTCGAAGCCTCCCCTGGCCACAGATTTGCGGTGCTCTTCTATTCCTTGGTTCCAGCCAGAAGGTTAAATGCTTTGTGTAATCGAAGGACTTATCAGGTGAGCCTGGCTGGAAGAGCGGCACATAACTGGGCTCCTGCTCGGCCAGGTGAGCCTGGTTGGAAGAGTGGCACATAACTGGGCTGCTGAAGGGATGCACATAACTGAGCTGGATGCACATAACTGAGCTGCTGAAGAGATGGTGGGATGCGCCTGGTTGGAGGCGCATGGTATCTGCTGCGCTTAACTAGCAGCGCATGGTGACTGTTGCGCCTATCTGGAGGCGCATGGTGACTGCTGCACCTATCTGAAGGCGCATGGTGGCCGCTGGCTGTAGACTTAGGATCTTTCCTTTGTAGAAATTCTCCTTTGTACAACCTTTTCTAGACATGTAATAGACTTTTATATATAAATGAAAAGTCCTTCTTCAAATGTCTATTGGCTATTGACTTTGCTGTTTGAGTTCTGGCGCATGTAATGTCTGGCGCATGGTCTTTCTGGTTGTGAAATTCCATGCTTCTACAGTTCCCTCCTGGATTCTTCGACTCTATGGAGCATTTGCCGATTCATCTTTCCTACGAGGCACGTGTTGGTGGACCCGTCGAATATCGATGGATGTACCCGTTCGAGCGACATTTGAATCACCTAAAAAGAAATGTGAAAAATAAGGCTCGGGTCGAGGGTTCTAATTGTGAAGCCTATATTCTCGAAGAGATTACAAATTTCTGCTCCTCCTATTTCAAACCTCATGTTGCTACGAATAGAACGAGGGCTCCGAGAAACGACGACGAATATCAAGAATTTAATGATGGAATACTGAAAGTATTAAATGCGTCCGGAAAGCCTTCGGGGAAAATGAAGAAGAGATATTTGAATGACGAAGAGCTAAGGGCTGCTCAGTTGTATGTATTACTCAATTACGACGAGGATGAAGTGGAGAAGCTAGAGGGGTAAGTAACTCAGGATGATGAGTTTACGTCATCTCAATGTAATAGTATAAGCTAATATTATTGTACTAACCGGCGGAGCACATATAATGATGAGTTGCGGCTGGTTAGACCCTACCTAACAGATGAAGCATTAGAACAAGAAATGAGACGTCATTTTCTTTCTTGGTTGAGCGAATATGTAAGTAGCTCGGTAATTACTGGCCTCTTCTAATGCAACTGCGCAATAAATAACTTATTATCTCTTCTTTGATATTCAGGTCGATCGTCTAATTTCACCCGAGATTGAATTAATTAGAACTCTTGCTAAGGGACCAATTACTTTTGTTAAAATATGGCCAAGTTACTGTGTCAATGGCTTTCGGTTCAAGTCGACAAATGCTCCGATCAGAGACAGCTTCCTGGATCTTGATTCCACGAAAAACAGTTGTTTGTGTATCAAGTCTTCGAACTACAAAGACGTCGATCCAGAAAATGATTTCTTTGGCATCTAGCGAGAGATTGTGGAGTTGTCATAAAATAATGGCAGAGAACCTGCAAAGATCGTGTTGTTCAAGTGTGAATGGTTCGATCTGATTGAAAATCAAGGTTGGAAAATTGACAAGCATGGTCTTGTGGATATAAACTACAAGCGTAGATATCAAGGCTACGAACCGTTTGTCCTAGCAACTCAGGCTCAGCTCGTGTACTTCACAGCTTATCCGAGACGGAGAGCAACGAAGTCTGACTGGTGGGTAGTATACAAGACTAAATCTAGAGATACTTTTGATGTTGATAAAAAAGCTTACCAGGAGGACGAGCTACCTCTTGTAACCAATATTGTCGATGTGGACTCCACGAAAGTTACGCATTATATGACACATAATGTAAAAGATGTAGAATTATCCGAAGAGGAAGACGAAGCCGACGAAGGCGAAGATGAAAGTGAAGATGAGGAGGAAGAGGAAGATGAGGTCGAGGAAGGCGAACAAGATGATTATTCTGAAGATGATTGAGAGAGATATACTTATCTGAACTTAGATGTTTCTTCTAGAATATATTATCTGGACTTAGATATTTATTGTAGAATGTATCATCATATGTTGTCTTGGTTATTATCTTGTCTTTGTTGTACTTTCATATTTCTAGTCTCTATTATTTGTTGTATTATCATATGCTGTTATCAGGTATGGCAGGTCATCGCGGATCATTCCGAAAAGGGGGACGACGAGGTCATGATCCTCCGGTACTTCCTACAGGTACTGCTAGAGGACGAGGTTTTCCTTTGGTACCTCATACTAGTACCGGCTCTGGATCCTCGTCGCCGATTACTCCATATCGGAAAGTAGCTAGGCCTGCTGGGATAACGTCACGTGGCATATCTCTTGGGATGAGTAGTTCCAGGCCTGTTAAGAGTGCTCGCCCGTCTAACGTTCATGCTGCTGATACGACGATGGAGACAGATGAGCAGATGGCGGAGGCTGTACCAACGGCCGAGGCGGCTGCGCCGACGGCCGACCAGCATCATGCAGATGATGCGTGCGCACCTCCGGAGGAGAGGAGGACGGAGATCTGGACCGACGGTACAAAGTAGGTGTTTTGGTTTATATTTTTTTTTCTGTTTTTATCATAAATTAACTTTTTTCTTGAATATAATATGTATGTATAGATATCGTCCCTCAGAGGTACAGAGACGCCTAGGCCACATGCTGAGGCATAATTATGGTGGTCCCTGGATTAACTACTCTGATGCTCCAGACAAAAGGAAGAACTACTGGTTTACGCACTTCAAGGTTAAAATATATTTGCTTTTAATATTAATCATATAATTAATTCATATTATATATAACTGATAAATATTTGGTTTGCGCTCTTCTAGGATATGTTTTTCTATCTACCGTACCGGGCCGAGCTTATCGAGGGGATGTTTCCTGCCGTCGTTGCCAAGCTGATCCGCGACACTATTAATGATCAGAAGGATCGTGCTCGTGCCTGAAAGTCGATCCAAGGTTGGATCACCCCCGATCAGTGGAATGTGATGAAGGCTCGATTCGACGAGCCAAGGTACAAGGAGACGTTGGAGAAGGCCAAGGCGGCTAGGCAACATGCCTCGAAGTGGTACGGTAGGTCGATTCCGATGACGGAACATTTCTGTCGGTTCCGTTTCTGTCGTCTGGTATGTCTTTCTCTTTTAGAAATATTATTTTAATGCAAATCCGATAAATTATTAATAAGATAATATATTTAATTACAGGTAAGGAAGGTCGATAACGCCGACATGGTGACCGTCTTCCTGGCCATCCATCGGAAGGGCGAAGACCTTATTGATGAGAGGGCCGAGCAGACCTATGTAAGTATTACAATACGTTATCTTAATTTAATACTTCGTGTCAATTTTAATATAACTTAGTAAATATGATGCAAATAAATATTCATGTAGTTAGTAATAATAAGTACATTAATTAGAAATTAGAAATTATAGAGTAATATCCATACTTTCTAGGCCGAGTATCAGAGGCTTCGGGAACGGGCGACTGCTAGTGCACCTAATGCAGGAGAGGCGGGTACTTTGTCGCAGCCCACTCAAGCTCCGTCGGCGGACGAGCTGTGGATGACCGCCGCTGGTGGACTCTGTAGGGGTACATACTTCGATACGGGATCCTATGGCGCCCTAGTTGCGACCCAGTCCTCTAGGACATCTCCAGCTAGTGTGTATGGTCCACAGCCATCCCAGGAGTCTGCCCGAGTCCACCAGATGATGGAGTCTCTCTGTGATGACTTGCTACGACGGATCGAGGAGCAGTCTCAGCACCCTACGGACGATCCTGCGCTGCTAGCACGATTGGATGCGCTCGACCGCGATATTATGGAGATCATGGAGACGACTGAGAGGACAGAGTACAGCATTGTAGGGTTAGAACGCACGGTGACGGAGCTGCAGATAGCACAAGTGACCATAACCGATAGGCTGAGATTGGTGACGGATTCGATGGTCCAGATCAGTGATAGACTGTTATCTACCATGGATTCATACAACCAGCGACTTACAGCGTTGGAGCGTGCTGGTCCTCCGGGTGCGCCTTCATCGTCGTCGACTCCGCCGCCTCCACCGCATTCTTCATCGACACTGACTCCACCGACGTTACTGCCTGCTCCATCGGTATCGATTTCACTTGAGGAGTATGAGTTGTTCTTATCCCTTCGTCGCGGCGGTGCCCCTCCTGCACCAGATCCCTAGTAGTCCTAGTTAGGACTGTTTGTTTGTGTTTGTTTCATCCTTTGTTGTGACTTGGATATTTGTTGGTTGTGTAGACTTGGATGTTTGGATCCTATTCTATTTGTTGGTTGTGTGTAGACTTTGGTTATTTGGTTGTAGAGTTTGTTATTTGGTGTAGACTTGGTTATTTGGACATTCTGTATTTTATTTTTAAACTGCAGCATCGGGGAGAAAAGGACATTCTGTAGGGAGAAAAGGTTGTGTGTAGACTTTGGTTATTTGGACATGGTTGTGTGTAGACTTGGTTATTTGGACATGGTTGTGTGTAGACTTTGTTATTTGTTGTGACTTGGATATCTGTTATACTTTGTGGTTATTTTTTTAAACTGCAGGGAGAAAAGGACATTCTGTATTTTATTATTTTATTTTTTTGCAGATTTACCGACGTTTATCGACGTTTACCGACGCAAACGTGCGTCGGTAAACGTCGGTAAATCTGCAAAATTTTCCAGGGTACCGACGTTTACCGACGTCCTTATACGTCGGAGACCATCAGTAAACGTCGGTAAACGTCGGTAATAATTCCAGGATTTTACCGACGTATAGCGACTTTCAACACGTCGTTAATCCACCGACGAAATGACGGTAGACGTCGGTAATAATTCCAAGATTTTACCGACGTGTAGCGACTTTCAACACGTCGCTAATCCACCGACGAAACGACGGTAGACGTCGGTAATATCCCAGGATATACCGACGTAATAATACGTCGGTGAACGTCGGTATTTGCGACGTTCGGCGACGTTTTAAAGATCAGCAACTTACGTTTTCGCGACAAGTCCAAAACGTCGTTAATTGCGTCGGTAAATATTGTTAGCGACGTAATTTATTGTTTTAGCGACGTCTTTGGGCGTCGCTAAAACGACTTATTTGGTAATGTGTAGTTAGTTTGTGAGTGTACTCATTAGAGTGTACAAAAGTTTGTTGTGTGAGTAATGTAATAAACTTTGTATACATTAATCTTAATTTGTGAGTTCCATTAAATTATCCAGTTTTACTCAACAATTTGGTACCAAAGCAAAGCGGTCAGGAATAGTCTGTGTAGCGGTGTTCGTGATGAATATAGTCAGAAACTATGATGTTGTCAGACTGGGACCAAGATGACGGAACTAGTGAGCACCACTAGTGGGATTGTAAAGCTCAACCACCACAATTATAAGAATTGGCAAAGTCGTATCAAATCCTACCTTGAAGGTGAGGATTTGTAGGAAATTATCGGTGGTAATGAGACCACACCACCCACAAAGGAGACCATTATTGCGTTGAAGAAATAGAAGATCAAGGCTGGAAAGGTAATGTATGTGCTCAAGACGAAATTCGAGGACGAGTTTCTCGTGCACATTGAAGATGCAGACACACCTCAAGCGGCATGAAGCACTTTTGTAACTCTATTGTCTAAGAAAAATGATGCTTAGTGTCAATTTCTTAGAAAATAAATTAGTGGCCACTACAAAACAAGGTAGGATTATCACCAAGTGCTTTATGAAAATAAAGAATTTTTGCCGTAAAATTTCTCAGTTAGATCCAGAATCTAAATTTAGTGAGCAAAGGATTAGAAGAATTATTATTCGTGGTCTAAGATCCAAATAGAGTGGATTTATCACATCAGTTCACAGGTGGCCGACACAACCTTTTCTTGTTGAGTTAGAGAACTTGTTGGTCAATCAAGAAGCTATGGCCAAGCAAATGGCTGGTGTTTCATTAAAGAAAGAAGATGAGGCTCTTTTCATCAATAAGAGAAGAGGCCGACCTAGAGGACAGAATGATGCCAGCAAGAAGAATGATGATAAATAGCAACAAGCAAAGAGTTACCGTGCTGGGATAGATCCACAAAACAAAGAGAAATGATTTAGGCGGCGGAATAGAGAATTTATTGTGACAAAAATGGTCACTTTGTATGAGATTGCAAACTACAAAAAAAAATCTACCGAAGACACTACCAAAATAGAGCCATTTGGCGACGGACCATTAGCGACGGATAACGTTCGTCACTAATAGCGACGGACTACTGACTAAGTACAGACTGATTGCCGTCGAAAAGCTGACAATTTTTTTAATTTTCAGGACGAACAAAGGTCGCCAATCCGTCATTAAGTCGTCCGAGATATAGCTACGGATCATGAAGTCGTCGCTATGCCGTCACTTAGTTGTCAAAAGTTGGCAGAAAATGTTGAAAAATATCGACGCAAATTTTATCGACCACATAGCGACGGATATTCCGTCGGCCATCTAAGGGGATATAGCGACGGACTAGAGACGAAAATATCCGTCGTTAGTCCGTCGCTATATGTCCAGCCCTGACTTAAATTTAACCGACGGGAGGGAAACTTTTCATTCCTTCCAAATTTTCTCACTCCCTCTCTCTCTCTCGCAGAGTTCTCTCTCTCTCTCTCTCTCCAGGTAATCCCCCTCTCTCTCTCGGTGGTCGGGGCGACGAGGGTCGGTGAGGGTGGGGGTCGACGGTGGTGGGGGTGGGGGTCACGGTGGTAGGGGTGGGGGTCGCTGTAGGGGGGTAGGGAAGCGGAGGGGGGTTTCAGGGTGGGGGTGGTGGAGGTGGGGGTCGCGGGAGGGGGGGGTAGTACAGCGGGGGGTTGGGCAGCGGAGGGGGGTTTCGGGGTGGGGGTATTAGGGGTCGACGGTGGGGGGTAGGGCAGCGGAGGGGGGCCGAGGGTGGGGGTGGGGGTGGGGGTGGTGGTGTTCGGCGGTGGTGGGGGTGGGGGTCGGCGGGATGTAGGCAACGGAGGGGGGCCGGGGGGACGGAGCTGGGCCCGGGGATGGCGGTCGACGGTGGTGGGGGTAGGGGTTGGGAGACGAAGGTGGGAGTTGGGGTCGACTGATGGGGGCCGGGGGTGGGAGCTGGGGTCGGCGGTTGGGAGTGGGGAATTGGGGGTCGGCGGCAGTAGCACACACACACACACACACACACACACACACACACACACACACACACACATACACACACACACCGAAACAGAATTTTTTTTAAACTTTGGACCGAAATTCCTTAGTATATAAATTAGTATATATATATAAGATACTTCTCTTGTAAAGTAGAATACCATTGCAAGGTGAACTATATGATCTGACATAGAACATTAAGTATCTTAATGATCTATAGCTCTTATGTTCCCGAACCGAAATTTTGAGCTAGAATACCATTACAAGAGAAGTATCTTAATGTTCTATAGCTCTTGAAGACAGACTGATCTGACATAGAACATTAAGATACTTCTCTTGCGAAGTAGGTTATGAACTCGATACGTGTTCTGTATTCTCTATAGCTTGCTTTGTGAACAAAGAGTTTACAAGAGTTCTTCTCCCGAAATACAACTCTATATGTTATTGCTTTCAATCTCTCCTTTCCTGATGAATACAGCATGTATGTTACTGTAACTGGCCAATCACTCTCGTAAACATCAATATTTAGGAGATTTTTTTACTCTTTCGTGACTCTCTTGCAATGGTATTCTAGCTCGAGAAGAGAGAAATCCAAGTACAGTTGTTACTAAATCTTCCACCATACTAATCCGATATTGCCGATACATATCCGGTACGGCCGATACCTATCGGATATGGCCGATACAGAATCGATACATCAAATACGAATCCTAGCTATACGGTCGATACATTTCGGATAGGACGATACCAATTCGCTAAGGCCAATACCAATTTGATACAGCCTATACCAAACCTATAGACCGATACTAATCTGATACGGTCGATACTAAGTACATCCGGATGAACCATCGCTATTCCGTCGCCAGTCCGTCGATGTAGCGACGAAGAGCGACGATTTAGCAACGGAGTTTGCATATCAGAAACTCTTTGATATGCATTTACCGACAAGTTGTCGACGGATTGGCGACGGAGGCGTATCAGATACTCTCTGATACGCTTTTATCGACAAGTTTCCGACGGATTGCCGACGGATTAACCCGTCAGTAAGACGATGTATTACTAACTCTCTGATACGCTTTTACCGACAAGTTTTCGACGGATTGCCGACGGATTAACCCGTCAGTAAGACGATGTATTACTAACTCTCTGATACGCTTTTACCGACAAGTTTTCGACAGATTGCCGACGGAAACCCGTCGGCCAGTCGTCGCTAATTGTACGAATATGGCTGTCGGAAATTCGTCGCTCAGTTGTCGCTTGGCGACAACTTGGCAACGGATTGTTTTTAGCGACGAGTCATATCCCAACGGATGTATTTGACCCAAATCCGTCAGCAAACCGTTGGTAATCTGATTTATCGACGGGTTGGCGACGGATATGGCCGTCGCTAAAACATTGAATTTTAGTAGTGGCAACGTGGCGGCATCAAATAGTCTCCAGGAGAACAACGAAAAAATGGAACTTTCAGGCCTTGCGATGATTGAACTAATAGAAGAGAGAATTTGAAAAGCAGTCTATTTCTGACACAAGCGAAGTGAATTTCAGTTTCGTCACAGTTGAAACGGAAGGATCTGTACTTGCAGCTACTCGAATCACAAGGCTATCAATTACCAGGATGGTTGGATAACGGACTCTGAATACACCAATCAATGGCTGGCGAGAAGGAGAAATTATCCGGTATGTAGGAGTACAAAGGAGCTAAAGTCGTGGTCACTACGAACAAGTCTAAACCGTCGATCACTTATATCAATAAGTCTGTAATTGTCCCTCGCTTTAGTCCTTGTCACATTCAGGTGCAGAACGTATACCACGTGCCAAAATAAAGAAGAATATTTTTTTTTAAATTTCAAGAGGATCATGATGCGAGCTTACCTCCTTAGCTTCCCTATAGAGAATAATTGTTGTGTTTTATTGATTGGTTACTCCACTATTTATAGGGAGTCTAGCTCCTCTTCATACTACATTTTCCAATTGGGACTAAAGTCCCTTATTAGTTCTCAACACTCCCCCTCAAGATGGGCGATAGATATTAATCATTCTCATCTTGTTACATAGCTTCGACAGACTTAATGAATTAAGATCATTAGTCAGACAGTCTGCCACTTGTTCTTCTGAGCGAACATGATCAATCTTCAGTATCCTTTGTTCCAGCTTCTCTTTGATGAAGAATCGATCGATCTCGATGTGCTTCGTTCTATCGTGCTGAACTGGATTGTTAGCAATACTTATTGCAGCTTGACTATCGCTCAGAAGACGTAACGGTGCTCCCTTGTCCAGCTTCAACTCTGTCAGCAATGCTTTCACCCACAACAACTCCGACACTCCTAAAGCCATTGCTCTGTATTCTGCTTCAACTGTAGACCGTGCTACCACTGACTGTTTCTTACTTCTCCATGAGACCAAGTTTCCTCCTACAAAGACACAATATCCCGTGGTAGACCTTCTATCGTCTATACAGCTCGCCCAGTCTGCGCAGTATCCCTCAACTTCTATACTTCTATTCTTCTTGAACCATAGCCATTTTTCCGGCGTCCCTTTCAGATATCTCAAGATCTGAAATACTGCATCCATATGACCCGTTCTTGGATCATGCATGTAGCGACTTACTACACTCACCGCAAATGAGATATCAGGGCGAGTGTGCCCCAGATAAATCAATCTCCCTACAAGTCGTTGATATCTTTCACGATCAACTGGCTCTCCTGCTTCTGCTTCCAACTTGCACTTTTGGTCAATTGGAGTGACTGCTGCTTTGCATCCCAGTCTCCTTCAGCAGATCGAGTGTGTATTTTCTCTGTGAGAGAATAATTCTTTGTTCGTCTTCACACACCTCGATACCTAGAAAGTACCTCATTACTCCTAAATCCTTCACCTCAAACTCCTTCGCGAGTTTTGACTTCAGCTTAGCGATCTCGACTTTATCGTTACCTGTGATTACTATATCATCCACGTATACAGCAAGTATAGTGATAGCATGCTGAAGAAAGACCGTATGATCTGCATTTGCTTAATGGTATCCCATGCCTGTAACAGCCTTTCTGAATCTGTCAAACTAGGCTCGAGGAGATTGCTTGAGTCCATATAGCGAATTATTTAGTTTGCACACTTTTTCATGCAACGTCCCTCCGTCTGATTCTGTAGCGTAGCACCCTGACGGGAGTTCCATATACACTTCTTCTTGTTGGTCCCCATGGAGAAAGACATTCTTCACATCTAACTGGTATAGCTTCCACCCATAGTTTGCTGCAATGGAGACCAGAGTTCTTACGGTGCTCATTTTCGCTACTGGAGCAAACGACTCATCATAGTCGATGCCATATGATTGTGTGTATCCTTTTGCAACCAACCTCGCCTTGTATCGTTCCACATTTCCTTCTGACGTCTCCTTTACTGTGTACACCCATTTGCATCCCACAGTTTTCTTCCCTTTGGGTAATGGAACCAGCTCCCACGTCTTATTTGTCTCCAGTGCCCAAGTTCTTCCATCATTGCAGCTTTCCACCTTGGATCTTTCTTTCACTACCAAAATAACCAACTTTAGCGACGGCCACATCCGTCGCTCATCCGTCGGTAACATAAATTACCGACGGAATAGCGACGGATATTTGATGAAAATGGCCGTCGGGAAATACGTCGTCGCTAAAATTTGTCCGTCGCTAAGCCGTCGGACAAATGATTAACCGACGGACTAGCGACTGATTACCGACGGTTGCCTTTCAATGGTTTAGCGACGGATTAGCGACTTGTTCCCGTCGGTTTACATGCCATATAATATTAAAATATCCGTCGCTAAGCCGTCGTAAATAGGTCGGTAAAAGCGTATCAGAGAGGTTCCTGATACGCAAAATCAGTCGCTATTCCGTCGCCATTCCGTCGTTAACCTCGACGTTATAGCGACGGATTAGCGACGGGTAGGGCGTCGGCCTGGTTCTGGAAAGCTTCCATATTTCCAGAACCATGTCGACGGATAATAGCCGTCGCTAGTCCGTCGTCATCCTCGACAGATTAGCGACGGATTAGCGACCCACTATCCGTCGCTAAGTCTCTGGAAACCTACCATATTTCCAGAACCATGTCGACGGATTTGCCGTCGCTAGGTAGTCGATATTCCGTCGCTAATATTCCAGTTAGCGACGGAAGTTCCGTCGCTAGTTCGTCGCTAGCTCGTCGCTACCTGCAAATTTATTTCAACCAGTTAGCGACGGATTCGCCGTCGCTAGGTAGTCGCTAGGTGGTCGCTAACTGCAAAATATTTATATCACCCAGTTAGCGACGGATATTCCGTCGCTCGTCCGTCGGTAACTGCAAATATTTATATAATCCAGTTAGCGACGGATTTTTCGTCGCTAGTTAGTCGCTCATCGGTCGCTAAAAGATATATCCGTCGCTAGTCCGTCGCTAAATGCAACATTAATTAAAAAAATTACAGAAACATTCTATTTCCTTTTCGTAAATATTACACATATTCATAATATCCAAACATCCATGTACGATCAACAAATATCCAAATATCTAAATTCATAATATCCAATATCAAACAGAAATATCCAAACATCTATGTACAAATATCCAAACACAAATACACAAATTCATAATATCCAAACATTCATGTACGCTTCCAAAATATCCAGAATTCAAAATCCAAAAACAGTACAAATATCCAAAAACAGTACAAATATCATTGAGATGGATCGCGTCGTCGTCTCGGCGCCGCCTCGGCTCTGCGGATGTACTCTTCCACCATGTACGCCGGCACCTGGGACAACACATGCTCTGGAAGCGTGCGGAGCTGCTCTGGCGACATCAAGTCCATGAGCCCAATGAGCGCAGTATCCGGTACCAGGCGGACCTCGGCAGAACGGTCAAATGAATAACGTCCAGGGTCGGAAGGACCGGCAACCGCACTAGACGTACCGGGAGCAGATGGATCTGGATCGGGAGCAGAAGAAGGACTTGGAAGGCGCTCCAGCACTAGACTCCGCATTTCCGACATATCGGAGGTGAGAGTCGCAAGCTGCGCCCTCATATCGTCCGACGGGGGCGCGGGAGGAGGCGGGGGCGGTGGATATCTCGGAGTCGCGCCCTGCAACGACGCCGCCATGGAACCTACGCCGTAGAAGTGCCCTTTATTAAAGCCGCCGACAGACTCTACGAACACGTCGTCGTAGCGAGCGGCCATAGAAGAGGGCGTTTTGGTGGGCGTCGTTTCGCCGACAACCTCGGCAGGGGGCTCAATCTGACTAAGGGCCTAACGATATGCAGCCTATCCAATGAATGTGTTTATACTATAAGTTTTCCTAAGTTATAATCTAAATCCTATGTTTCCCTAAGTTATAATTTGAATCCTACGTTCACCTAATTAAGTTAACAATAATTATATTTCTAATATAAATCTCATAAACGTAATTACTTACATCAGTCGCCTGGGCCCTCGCGTCGACGAAGCTCCCGTCTGCCCGCCTCTTGTGTGTATGACCGACTCCGGCTCTCTCCCCTCCTTTACCGCCCGTTGTGCCTGCATACGAAATATACGTCGAATTTAATTAACTACGTATATTAATAGTACCGAATTTAATAGTGAAATGAATTTGCGGTATCTCACCAAATCTGCACGCGTCGCTGCGTGGGGCTTTGAACCTCCCGTATGCAGACCAGCGGCCTGTCTGCTCGCCTTCGCTTTCTCTGATTTCTCCCTGTACTGAGCAGTATTCATCTTATCCAACATCTGCTCGTAGTACTCCTCCCGGAGCCACTTCTTCCTCGAATGCGCCGTACGAACGTCGTACACCGCATCCCGTATCTTCTTCCCAGCGGCGGCTTTGTAGGCCTTGCGAATCAACTCCTCGCGATGGGGGGGCCACCAGAACGTCGTCTGACATACAAATTAAATTATCACGTAATTAAAAAATTAGTGGATTAAAGAATAATTAATAATTAACCAAAAGATATATATATATACCTTCATCTCCTCGCTGCATGTTCTGAGGCACCTCAGAAAAATTGAGGTAGGGGCCATGGTAGTTTTCCCGGATAATTTGCCCGAGTATCCGGGCAGCATCATACGGGAAAAACCTACAAAGAAGCAAAGACTGGATTATTAACTTGAATAAATGAAACAAATTTAATAAATTAACTTAAATTTACTTACGTATCACCCGCGGGCCATAGCTCTCGTCGGTTCTCGCCTATCGGCCTCTCTGGAGGCGTCGGAGGATCCGCGGGTTCGCGGATGTACTCACCGGTAGCAGGATGAAGCTGAATCCGGGGGTACTCCGGAGCCCACCCTGCAGTAACTGATGGTGTACCCGCTGGTGCATCCGGGGGTGGAACGGATCCGCTAGCGGATGGAGTCTCAGGCCTCGATGAAGATGAAGGTAGCACAGAGATAGATCGACGGCAGGAAGAGTCTGTGGCCGGGCTCTCCAGGTCGGGATCGGAGGACTCTATATCCGGGGAATGTGGAAGGCGACCAACCACGTCCACGGCCAGTGCCGCTACCACCACGCCCACCACGGCCAGTACCGCCACCACCAGCACCACCACGGCCACGGCCACTGCCGCTACCAGCAGCACGAGTGGTAGTGACCATGACCTGTAAATAGAACACATAAATATAATTAACAATATAGAAGTATAAATGAATATAAACTGAACTAAAATATATATACCAGCAGCAGGGCGGCGAGTGCCGTCAAGACAATGAGAACTAAGAGTGCCATCTGTAAAAAGAAAATCATACAATAAGTAGATGATCGAACGACAAAAATATAAACTAAAATAAGAATGTGTCCGTCTAAACTGAATTCACTAAGTTAGTTGTAAGTGCTTCTAATATATACCGATATTTAATCTAATCATCGTTATCGTCCTCGTCCTCATCGTCATCGTCATCGTCATCGTTCTCATCCTCATTCTCATCGTCGACTTCATCTATATCATCATCCTCATCGTCGACTTCATCTGTATCATCATCTTCTTCTTCTTCTTCTTCTTCTTCTTCTTCTTCTTCTTCAGGCTCAATACTTGGGACAAGACGCCTCTTTCTCCCCTGGTTGACAGCTAAGTCTTGTATATCAACCTCTTCCTCCCCTCTATTTTCCTCAGCATGAGGTATATCGACATCTTCCACGTCCATGGTATCCGACTGTTGTCCCATGTATTGGGGCTTCTCGATCTGGTCCTCTTGGTATGCTGGGTCTCCAACGTTGAATGTATTTCTAGATTAATCTTGCATACTGTCCACCAGTCAAATCGATCTCTACGACGCCTTAGGTAGCTTGTATAGTAGACTTGAACAGCCTGACTTGCTATCGCAAACGTGTCGGACCCTCTATACCTCCTGCGATGATTTATATCGACGAATCCAAATTGTTTATCGATTCTCCAACCGATATTTGGTCTCGTATCGAACCACTCACATTTGAACATCACAATATGCATATCATATGGGGCACTATATTGTAAATCTACAAGTCCGGCTCGTCGTCATAGATGGTGCCTCTTATGCAAACACCAGAATTCTTGGTATCGAAGCCGTCATTGAGAAATTCGGCATTTATAGCATGCTGAGTTGACTTAAACTTGAAGCCATTAACGACATAGCCTGACAAAGTCTTTGCATGCTTCTTCGGTCCCAATGCCAAATAACGAATGCTCTCATTTATGAGTGTTGTTTCAGGCAATAAAACCTGTAAACATGTATTGATAATTTAAATATTTTAGCTGCATATATTTTAATGGTAGCCGCATAACATATTATCTCAGTTACTTACGTATTTACGAAACCAGGACGGAAAGGTACAATCAACCTCTCTTTGAAGTCCCTCATCTGTAATATATGGTGTCCTCATTTGACTTCACCTCTAAATACACTGTTAGAGAGAATAAAAATAAGTGTAGTCACTTAATTCACCAAATTAGAGATTATAACGAGGCGTAGTCACTTACTTCTCCAAATCTCTCACTTCTTGTATGTCACAATTTAACACGACATACGGTGAGCGGTATCAT